>PVIW01003783.1:0-154901 GCA_004026585.1 Noctilio leporinus
TAAAGGACAAATACCATATGATCTCACCCATTACAGGACAATAATGAGCAAAACTAACAACAAGCAAAACAGAACCAAGTGTATGAATACAAGGAATAGGCCTGCAGTAGTCAGGGGGAATGGGGTTGGGGGGAGGGGGGAGGCAGAGGCAAGGAAGGGGAGCAGCTTAGACAAGAACCTAGTATAAAGGAACCATGGACATGGACAACAGGTGGGATTGACTTTGGAGGGAATGGGTGGGTGGGGAAGAGGACAGAGGGGAGCAAAAAGGGGATGGATGTAGTACAACAACAATAAAATAAAATTAAAAAAAAAAAAAAAAGGTGTTTTGGATCCGCAGGAACATTCTGGCTCAGGGACCTACTAGCTGGTGACATTGGGCAGGTCTCATAATGTCTGTTTGTCTGCTCATGTGCTCATATCTTCTGGGAGAATTAAATGAAGTGATACATGCTTAGCAGAGTGCTGGACACATCTTTATTTTCCTTTCCTATCAAATTATTTTTGGAATTTGTTTATATAACAGATCAAGAATACAGATGTCTCCTCAGCTTGTAAGAGGCACAGGCCCACCCTTGAAACTCCAGTGGAAGAACTTGATGAAACCCACAATTAAAAAAAAAAATTGTTTTATTTATTTTTAGAGAGAGGGGAGGGGAGGGAGAAAGAGAGGGAGAGAAACATTAGTGTGTGGTTGCCTCTTGCACGCCCCCAACTGGAGGCCTGGCCTGAAACCCAGGCACGTGCCCTGACTGGGAAGCAACCTGGTGACCTTTTGGTTCACAGGTTGACACTCAGCCCACTGAGTCACACCAGCCAGGTCGAAACCCACAATTTTCTAAGTCTACAGATGGTGGGACCATTCCCAAATACGGAATGTCAGTGGAGACAGGGCCATGCCAGTCAGTTTCAACACACATATTACAGAGGCCTGACCCCAAAACACTAAGTGTGCCTGCCAGATGGGTGTGCTAAAAATCTCAAAGAAATTCAAAGTACTCTATAAACAATAAGCCCAAAGAGAGAGAGAGAGAGAGAGAGAGAGAGAGAGAGAGAGAGAGAGAGAGAGAGAGGAAAGAAAGAAAGAAAGCCACGCTGAACACAGATGCAAGTGAAGCTTTTTTTCCTCCTTGTTTGCATTAGTATGACATCTTCTGGAACAATACCCAGAAAACAACAACAACCTGGACTCCTGTCTCCACACCCTCCCTTGGTGTCAGCAGGAAGGTGACTAAGCAGGTAGGAAGGCCCAGCTGTCTGTGGTCTGATGTCACAGAGCACTTCTTAGGAGGTACCTGCCTATAAGCCTGTTGCGCTGCTTCTTCATAAAATTACTGTTTGCAACTCGAAGGTGTCTCTGCTTTCACTCTGGTTACAAAATAGTAATCAACTGGTACCAAATTTATTTTTCAAATTTCCCCCAAGTTTCTGGGTGGGAGCTAGTTATAATTCCTTATTACTGCTGCTCTCTTCCATGCAGCCTCAGGAGGTCCTACCAGTCAGTAAGGGGCCACCTCGTAGTTTTATTTCTGCGCCTTCTTTCAGGTTTTCTCCACATGGGAGGTTTTCCTCTTCCCTAGGTTTCTTTCCTTCATGCTTGTAAAACGAACACCTGCTCCCCGATACTTGTATCTATGCTCAGTGTTTACCTGCTACTCAAAGGAATAACCACTGAAGCACTTTTGTTGCTGGGAATGAAAGATTCCTTAATTATTAAATATATCAAAATAGAAGGACAGAAAATTGGACGTACTTTGTCAACACCTTCCTTAGCCTCTGCTGTGGACTGGATTGTGCCTGCCCCCCAACCCTTGCCCAATTTTGTGTTGAAGCCCAACCCCCAGTGAGGCTAGACTCTCTTTAGGGATAGGACCCTTGAACAGGTAAAGTGAGATGAGGTCATAAGGGTAGGGCCTTAATCCAGTGTGACAGGTGTCTTTCTAAGAAGAGAAGTGGCACAGAGGAGAGGCCACGGGAGGACGAAGCTGGAGGGTGGCCATCTGAAAGTCAGGGGTGAGGCCTCAGGACAAGAAGCCAAACCAGCCACCACCTCCACCTTCCAGTTTTGAAAACTGGATTTCTAGTTTTCAAAACTAGGAGAACATAAATTTGTGTTGTTCAAGCCATCCAGCCTAATGGTAGCCCTAGCAGATTGATACAGTTCCCAAAATGACAACGATAAAATAATAATAATAGTAGCCCTTATCAAGTGTCTACCATGTGCCATGTCCAGTCTGCTTTAGAGTATCTGATTCTTTACAAAAACCCTAGGAGGTTAGTATCATTGTACCGATGAATAAACTAAGACTCAAGGAAGTTTAGAAAAACTTGCTCTAATTCATTCCTCCATGGGGTTTGAATCCAGGTCCATCTGACCCTAAGGCCTCTAAATCTGTTCAGCATGTTAAACCTGTTCAACATGTTACATTACTGGAATGACAAAGAGCCTTAGCTTTTCAATGTCCAAGATCATATAGGGAAGCAGTGTTGTTTATCATCCTAAAGTTGCTAATCCACGAATCATAGTATTTGGCATTGGATGCATTGTTTACTTCCATTTGAGGGGGTATGATTGATGTGCTGAGAAATGATAGCGTTTTGTTCAGTCCACATTCCACAAATGCACAGAACCTTGCCTTGTTCTGGAAAACAGACAGACCTGGCCCCAGGGAAAATACATTCTACGGGGAGGGAGATGAACAATAAACAAAACAAGCAGGCGTATTTCATAGTGGGTTAGGAGGTGATACGTGTGAAGAAAAATAAGCTAGGAAAAGATGGGGTTGGGGGTTCCATTGTAAATAGGGTGCTCCGGGCAGGTGTCATTTCAGCCCTTCAGAAATCAGATGGTGAGATGCAGGAGCTGGTCAAGTGCTTTGCCGCTCACCCCGAATGTCCCCCGGAGCCCTCCCAAGCCTGCAGGTGATGAGCAAAAACCCTCTTAGCATCCAACACTAAAGCTGAGTGGCTTGCTTACTGGAGACAAATGTTACCTGTACTGTACGGTAAAACCCCAGGAATACATCTAACAGGCTTTTAGAAGGGAGAATAAGAGCAAAAAAGCAATCATGGCCCTTTTTTCAATTCTTCGATAGCATTTGCTTTCCTGTCCTGTCCAGCGTGCTTTCTGCAGCCAGTTCTCTGAAAGCCCTTGCGGGGGCCATCCTGGGTGCACAGCCCAGCGCAATGCAGAAGATCCTTCTAGCGGAGGGTGTTTGCAAACACAAGAAATTGGCCTCTGGGTGATCAGCATCCTGTCTTCCTGCTCGCATCACCCCAGCGAGCTGCCTGGAAGTACCATCTTGTGATTACTCTGCCATACGTACACACACATGTCCAGGGTTTACAGCATCTTCCCTTGCCTTGTCCTGAAAACCTCATTCCTCAAGACTTAGTTTGTCAATGTTATTGTGTCTTGCAGGCACTAAAAGCTCTTATTTATCTGCTATTCACATGACTTTCTGGATTAACATATATTCTCTATTCTCTCTGCGGAACACTTAGCCCTCAGTATGTGATCACACTTCCAAAATGATTTGAGTAAAATCTTCCAAGGGTTTGTAGTGATGGCCACATATCCACTAAGTCAATACATTTATCACTGAGGTCATTAGTGCAAAGCAGGAAGCCAGGCAACTATACACGGGAGGGGAATGTAAAAGGTGAGTAATAGTCGTGTTCAAGAGGATCATTTTTGTAGAGCCAGAATATGAATACCAAGAAGTATAAAACAATTATTTATGTGGCCTTGTCAAAAATAAATTCTACAGCTTTAATTACTTAGATCTTGATTGTCACACTAACATAGTGAATAGGACTTCCACTTCCTTAACCCAGAGGTGCAAGAAATGTAATATTTCCTATAAGCCAACGTTATGTTTTCCAATTGGTAATAGGTGCTTATGGCAAAGTGAACACGGTAAAAGGGAGAGCATCTCTTCCCATCTCAACCCCAAGAGAATGTTGAGAATGTGTTTTCTACACCGAATCACTGTCACTTTAGCACCTCCCTCTTCTCTATACTGAGGCTGGGTCCAAGTTTAGGAGCAGTGAGCCTTCCATGCCATCATGTACAAGCCAGCCACAGGTGAGACGTCCCCTGTCCCCTCTGTCCCTGGGTTAGCATTGTGCAGGTCACAGGCAAGGATTGCAGCAGTCTCCTCCTGGTCTCCCCTCTTGGCGGCATCTCTGCTGCCACGGTCCCCATCCCTATTACTGGTGGCTGCAGTAGGAGGGGTGCTAGACCTCTCAGGGAGCTGTTCTATTCACCTGCCCCTCCTGCTCCTCAATGAGTGGGGTGGGGAGAACAAGGTCTCCTCAGCTCCTAGAGATTCAGTCTACCTGGGAGTCTACTGGGTTTCTGACCTTCCAAAGTGGCTTGGAAGTTGGTGTCTGAAGACATATCTTGGGAAGCAGCAGCATCCAAATCCTTTCCTATCTTTCTGAATTGCTCCTCCCTTCTGCAAGCTGGGAGGTTTGCTGGGTTGGAGAATAATAGGGAAGAGCTCTCTGCAGGTTCTACCCAGTCTATTATTTGCACCAAAACCTTTGGGCCTCTTTCCCCCTCACCGAGAAGTTGGGTTTTTGGAATTTAAAATCCTAGGCCCTTGTATTTCAAAGCTTTGTTTTGAAAAGCTCCCCTGAGGCAAAGATGAAGCTGTAAGCAAAGAAAGCAGATAAGGAAAAGAGAAGAAAATTCAAGGAAAAGTCCTCAAACCTAAACTTTTTGCCTAGACTACATTCTGGTATGAGAGACTCAAGTTCCTAATATATAATTTAAAATAAAGCAATGCCTAAGAACATTTTTATTAGGTAAAGTAATTTCTATAAATTTTTAATTGTTATCTTGGGAAGAAGGAAAAAGCATTTTCTTGGGGAAAAAAGTTTAAGTGATACACAGTTTATTCAAAAAGTTTTCTCACTTTTAACCCAAAGGTCGCGCTGGTTTGATTCCCCAGCCAGGGCACATAACCAGGTTGCAAGCCAGGTCTCCAGCCAGGTCCATAGCTGGAGGCAGGTGAAAGGTAGCTATACATTGATGTCTCTCTCCCTTTCTTCCTCTCTCCCTACCCTTCTGTCTGAAAATAATGAATAAAATATTTTAAAAAAATAAAGAAGGCCCTGGCTGATAGCACAGTGGATAAGACGCCAGCCTGCGAACCCAAGGGTCACTGGTTCGACTCCCAGCCAGGGCACATAACCAGGTTGCAGGCCCAGTCTCCAGCCAGGTCTGTGGCTGGAGGCAGGTGAAAGGCAACCATACATTGAGGTCTCTTTCCCTCTCTCTCTCTCTCCCTAAAAATAATAATAAAAAAAAAAATAAAAAAAAGAAGAAGAAGAAAGAAAAGAATAAAACAGTTTTCCCAAGTTACAGGCATGACCACAATGCATAATTTGCAAGCGTTTTCATGTCAATATTTATGAAGTTCCACTCTCAGGCGCAAGTTTAACTGGTGGCCAAAGCATCCCAAGGCCTTTTCTGTTTAAACTTTTGTAAATTGGGATTAAGCAAAATTACTTTAAAGTACCTGACAAGCTTTCCTGGTCTCCAGCCCCTGACTTCTACAGCTCACTTTATTATCACACCCTATCTCCTTCCTTCCTTCTCCTGCAGACTTGGCTCTTGATTTTTTATTCAGCTGGTGACATGAATGCCAGTTCTTGGCCCACAGCTCCTGTTGGCTCCCCTTGATGGAGGACTCAAATGTTGGAAGTTTAGTTCCAGGTAACAGCTAATAAGCTTAGTCGTCAATGTAAGTAAAAAGCTCCTGTTGCAGGACCCACCTTGACTGCAGGAGACCATGAGCAGTTCCACCCTTGTGCCTTGAGGACTGCAGGCCCGTCAAGATAGTATTTGAGCCTTTGTTCTCCAGGGCGAGGTGACCACCCCCAGAACACAGATAAAGACATCTGCCCTGGACTCAGAGAAATGGATGCTGCAGCTGTTATCTGATTAACTTTTTCCCTGTATTCCAAACCCCTTACCTACACCTTGCTTCTCCTTGTAAATAGGGCCCGGTCTGTTTAAAATGGAACGTGAGATGGTCTGTTAGGGTGCAAACAGACCCCTTGTCTTCTCAGATCACCACCATCTGAATAAAACACCCATAAAGATTCAACCCGTGCCTCTGCTTATTGGGTCTGGTAGGTGACAGGCAGCATGAACACTGGCTTTTCCTGTTTGACCCTGGGCCAGTTCTGGGGCTCAGGGAAGCTACATACCTAGTTTCATTTTCCTTGAGACAAAGTCATGTAAAATGCCCTGCATTTGGCTGCCAGCCAATGTGTCTCCTGTTTTCCAGAGAAGACTTTTCCTCACTTAGCGACTTTCTGTGCTTTCAGGGACCCTGTGTGTGCATCTGTAAGAGTCCTGAAGCCACTGCACTGAAACTGGTTTACTTATTTTGTGTTCCTGGTCATCCAATTTAGGACAGTGATCTTCCCTCTAATCCTGGACAAGAACAGGGTACCCTGTAGTCCTGTCTGTCCTTGGACCTTTGTTCATCTTACTAGGTAAATTCGAGAACCTTCCTGGGTGAACTCACCCATTCTAATCTAAGGCATCTTCCTGGCTTCCTACCTTCCATTTCTGTGCTGATGACTCACCATTCATACTTCCAGCCTAGATCTCTAGGCCTAACGAACATCTCTACTTGGATCTGAAACGGAAAAAACTGGTGTTCATGATGCCTTTCACCTACCAGACCCAATAAGCAGAGACAGGGATTAAATCTTTATGGGCACTTTATTCAGATGGTCTGTGATCTGAGAAGACAGCGGGTTGGCACCCTAACAGACTGTCCTACATTCCATTATAAATGGGCCCTTTTTAGAAGAAGGTTTAGGTAAGGGGTTTGGAATTCAGGGAAAAGGTTAATGAGATAAACCTGCAGCATTCTTTCATCTGTGTCCTGGGCAGAGATCTCTGTGTCCTGAGTGGTGGTCCTCTCATCCTGGACTATAATGGGTCAGATACCATCTTGATGACTTGCAGTCCTCCTGAGGCACAAGGGTGGAACTGCTTTTGGTCTCCTGGAGCCAAGGTGGGCCATTCATTCCTCCAGTTCCTGAAACAATTGATGTTTACATACATTGATTACTAAGCTTATTAGCTGGAACTAAAGTTTTCCAACAGTTGAGTCCCTCATCTGATATGCTAACTTAATATACTTAAGAGAGAATTTAGTATCTTCTCTAAGCCTTGTCTTCCTGGGTTCTTGTGTCAGTGAAGGGCATTACCAGCAGTCAGCAACTCCAGCCAAGGTCAGGTATGTCCATAGTTTGAGCTAAGACTGACTTCTATATTTTCTTTTTTAAAGATTTTATTTATTATTTTTAGAGAGAGAGGAAAGGAGAGAGGGAGAGAGATAACAATGTATGGTTACCTTTACCTGCCTCCAGCTGGGGACCTGGCTGAAGGTCTGGCTTGCAACGTGGTTATGTGCCCGGACTGGGAATCGAACCAGAGACCTTTCGGTTCACAGGCCGGCGCCTTATCCACTGTGCCACCAGCCAGGGGCTGCTTTCTACATTTTTATAAAGGAAAAACAAGCACAAAGAATATACAACAGAGGCTACATGTGGCCCATAAAGCCTAAAATGATTTCCTATCAGGCTCTTTACAGAAAAAGTTTCCCAAACTATGTCCATTACCACTTGCCAAAAAACCTTAAACTCTGTGACAGTATGGATGGACTTGTTATGTTAAGTGAAATAAGTTTAGTCAGAGAAAGACAAATACCATATGATTTCACTCATACAGAATTTAATGAACAAATTCAACCAACAGCAAAACAGAGACAGGCTCATAGACAGACAGCAGGATGACAGCTCCGGGGACTGAGGGCTAGGGACTGGAGGGATTGAGAAAAAGGGTAAAAGGTCTCAAGGACATGGACAGCAGTGTGGTGATGGTGGTGGGTGGAGGTGAAAAAGTATAAGGGGGATAAATGGTAGTGGAAAAAATACAATAAAAATAATTATTTACTTATAGACCTATTTACTATATAGTATCTCCCAACTTAAAAATTCTAAAACATTTAAGTCCCCTCCCTGAGGAGATTAATCACTTGTTCTCTTTTATGGCCATTTTATTTTATTTATTTATTTAAAAAAGTTGTTTTCTTTTAATTTATTATTTTTTGGAGAGAGTGGAAGGGAGAGAGGCAGAGAGGGAAAGAAGCATCAATGCGTGGTTGCCTTTCACCTGCCTTCAGCCACGGACCTGGCTGGAGACCTGGTTTGCAGCAAAGCATCTTTGTTGTGCTTTCTCAAGATGGCTGCTGTTACGTGGGGTCTTTGTGGAGTAAAAAGACTATACTTAGTTTTACCTCTTCAAGGTACCTCACAAGTTTATTTCCATTTACTTGCAATAAATTGTATATGTTCATCTCGTTTCTTTGTAAATAAATTAATCTTTTGCAACTGAAAACTAAAATAAAACAAAATATAATACATGACCTGAGATTGGGGTGGGGAGTTAAATTGCAAAGAGTTACCCTGGGATAGGAGCCCATCTTCAAAAACTCAAAACTTCAATGACATTGAGTTCTCTCTCTCTCTTTCTTTCTTTCTTTCTTTCTTTCTTATTATTTTTAGAGAGAGGGGAAGGGTGAGAGGCAGAGAGGGAGAGAGACATCAATGTATGGTTGTCCTTCACCTGACTCCAGCCACAGACCTGGCTGGAGACCTGGCTTGCAACCTGATTATGTGCCCTGGCTGGGAATCGAACCAGTGACCTTTGGGTTCGCAGGCTGATGCCTATCCATTGAGCCACCAGCCAGGGCAACACTGAGTTCTTATACTGTATGCATAAATAAATATGTTGCTAGATGTACTAATAATTACTGTGAACATATTTCTAAATAAAAAAATTAAAAGCAGGAGGCCTAAATGACTAACGTTTATTCTGAAACCGTAAATATAGTTCTATTCCCCACCCTAATTCTCCAGATCAATAAAAACTAAAATAAAAATACTGAAATACACCATCCACTTAAGTGATCATTTAAGTTCCAGTTATTTTTTCAGTAAAAAGGTTAAAAATAATCTGCCAAGGAGGATGTCTCCACCTACTGTGGACTAGCAGAAAAAGGTGAGTCAGTTTTCCTGGAGTGTGTTTTCATTTATTTGACTTTCAGCAACAATGGCCACTCCTCTTCCTGAACAGTAAGCAGGCAAAGCTCCTCACATTACTTTCTCAATCATGTTAATTTTTTCAAAGGGAACATTCGAAAATGTTTGGAAGGCTTTATAGTTTTTAACAACAACGATGAAGCCGATAATAAACAGTTCGAACAATGTTTTAAAAAGCATGAGGAAAAAGTAAAAACAAAATCTAAAATCCCATTTTTAGGCACTAGAGTATTTTTATAGATGTTCTCCAAACATTTCTCAGATTCTCTATATATTTATAGACTGATTTGTGTGTCTATGCATATGTGTGCATGTATTTACTAGTTTTTACATAAATGGATTGATAAATGTGCTCACTTATAATCTCTTCTTTCATTCTGTGTAATTAACATCTATTTGTGCAATGTTTAAATATAGCATCATTTTGGTGGCTTCACAGTGACCTCTTTTACAAAGGTATACATAATACACTTAATCAGTTTTCTATTAAAGGGCTTTTAGTTTCTCCACCCTCCTTTTTTTGTAATATAAACAACATGATGAAGATCGTTTGTGTCATTTCAAATTTGTATAATTATCTCCTGGAGTCATTTCCCTGACTTGGGCACATTTTACGTGACTGTATGTCACTAAACCACTTTTGGGAAGCATACATGGTCAGGATAAGGTTCCAGTGAAAGTAACACAACACCCAGGAAGGGGGCTTGCAGAAGTCAGAAGTTTGTGGGGGAGGGAAGGCAGTCCCTGAATCAAGGCACCTTCCATTTTGGTACCCCACCCATCCTATTCAGCACTTGTCTTCTGCAGGGAGTGAGATGGCTACTTAAGTCCTAGCCATCAGATCTGCATTCCAGCCAGCAGGAAAGAGGAAGGGCAAAGGAGTCCAGCTCCCAAGGACTCCCCTCGGAAGTCGTTCGCCTGTATCGGTCGGCATTCACTGAAGACAATTGGGGAAAATTCATGCTTCTACGCAGGACGTACTCGTGTGTGCTTTTGCCAACATCACACAAGAGGAGCCATTTTCCGTACCTTTACCAACATTGTTCAGTCAGACTATTCCCACTGCAAATGCATTTCATCGCTCCCTAGGAAAAATATTTAACCCATCCCCAAGTCATCTGTGCAGCTTATGCCACTGACATCAGTGATAAAAGTAAAAAGAAGGTGCAAACATGGGGACCCGGTGTTCCTCTGCCTTGACTTCAGTATTAAAATTCTGTCTTTTGCCTACTGCTTGCCTCCCTCCCTCAGCTTTAAATGCTGCTGAATCAGTCAAAATCTCTCTTTTCACTTCCAATCTCCAGAGTCTTGGTAAATTACCCAGCGGATCACTGTGCGTACCCACCTTGGTAATTCACCATGGCCTTCTGTTCATCATCACCTCTCACAAACCTACCTCTTCCTCCTCCTGCAGTCCTCATTTTGGTAGCACTGGTTCAGTCACTCTAGACTCTTAGCTCTCTGTCATTACAATACAGTGGCTTTGTGACCAAATTCTAATTAAATTCACATTCTTAACAACTCTGGACATTCCTTTTGTCTTCATTGTGCTCCTGAAGATCATGACACAATCTCATAAGAGGGCTCTCTATCTCCAGTGTACCTTCAAAATGGCAGCCTCTTAATAAAATGTTACTGTGAATGTGATTTTTTTTTTCACTTGAAGCCCTTTAATGACTCTTAATGGCCAAAATCCTTGGGGTGGCATACAAAGATCTCCAGACAGTGACCCTTGTTCACCTCTTGTTCAGCATCTGCTTATGACAAGCCCATGACTACACCCCATGTTTCAACACATCACTTCTGGTTTCACAACTGTAGTATCATAATTCAGTGACTTTGCTAAAATGGATCTCAACTGCCTAGAATTTTTCCTGTTATCTACTGCATTGCGTGGAACATATCTACTCCATGTTTTAAAGACTCAGATCCTATAATCACATCCTAAAGAAATTTCATGCTAAGACACGAGGCTTCCCCGTTGTGGGCCACTTCCTTGCATTGTGTCATTTTTGTGCTCTTGCTTTTAAAATATAGCAGTTAAAATTTAATATTTAGTATTCCAGCCAGTATTTACTGAATTCCTACTGCATGCTAAGCATTGTGGTAAGAGCTGGATTCACAACCATGTGTGACCTGAACACACCTTAGGCTCTTGCAGCCTCTGGTCTCCCCAGCTTACATTAGCAAAGGCTAGTTTTCACCTTCAATCTCTTGTTTGCTAGAAAAGAAACTCTTCCCCATCAATATCAATGAGATGCTAAGAAACTGATGTTGCTTTGTTGGCGATCATGTCAAGAGCTCTTTTCTTTACTGTCTCGTCATTTATTTAAATGTTCGTTCATTTTTGCTTTTGTGATCCCATGCTGATGGCTGCCACTAACCAGAATCTTTTGACTGTTTAAGAGGGAACAATTTGGGGTAACCTTTATTTGACCTCTTATTTCTCAAGCTTTTCCCTCACACTATTCTCTGAAAAAGGCCAAGATAAGGGGATTGCTGGCCAAGATGAAGGCAGACCTAGAATATGATGAATGACTAAGACAAGATGGGGGCGAGAGGGTGCCAGGTGCCTGGGGTATATCATTAGCAGACTGAAGGACACAGGTGACCCTGTGTAAGTTCAAGAGATGATGATGTCTGTGTGAGGACAGGCTCCCCATAAACAAGGCTGCAGAGGCTTGGCTCACAGCACAGCTTAGACACAGCAGAGCACTGAGAACTGGCTGCATGGTCCTGGATCACACGTGGCTCCTGGTAGTGCAATTCTAAGGCCTCTGTTTCCTTCCTGTACTTCCCTTCTCCCTCCTACAGCTGCACTGCTCAAGGTCTACTGTTTAACTCCCTGCGCAGAGTCCTGGGTCCGAGTTTCCTGTTTTACTCTCCGTCCCAAACAGGACTAGCATTAAGGAAAGAGAAGAGAGAAGGAAATCCAGGTACACTACGTTTTGGAACAAAAGGAATCTAAGTTAGAGAGAAACTGGTGATTTAGAGCAGGAGTGCATTCCAGATAGATCAACAGATCTGAATGCATCTATTTTCAGGATTGCTGGTCTCAAAAGAGAGACTCTCAATCCCAAGTACTTTAGTCAGAAGGCAGACAGACGCGTTAGGTGGTGTCACTGGGAAAGACAACAGTGTGTGAGGCCTCAGGCGTGAGAGGATCCAGGGGTGCAAGTGAGAGCACCAGAATAACAGCGCTTTCTCTTTCCTCCTGCTTCCACTCCTCTGCTGTTGGCCTCACCTTCTGTCGTAGATGTGCGTCCCTCACGCGCTGGGGACCCTGGCAGCTAGAAACTCCAGGCCTAATCACCCAGCTTGAGGATACCCCCAAATGAGAAACTCTCTTTAATGTAAAAAGTCTCAGGGAATGATTGTACTGGTCTGGCCTGCATTAGCTACCCACACATGTCCTGACCTGGAGGTAGGAGATGCAGGAAGAGCCAGGCCTGGCTCCCCTGTGCGTCCCTGTGACTGCACCCCAGGGGACCCCTCAGAGCAGTGCCGGTGGAAGGAGTCGGGAGGGGAAGGGGTTGAAATGAATTCTGGGCAGAAAGATTGCCCATTGGTTGGAAGAGACTTCTGGTAGAGCATTAGGGGACAGGTTAAGTGTGGGGAAAAGGGCCAGACTGCATAGATCAATATCTCACAAGGGAAGTGGAGCACCAATATCCCTTGGTACACAGACCAATATCCCGTGGTCTGTGTACGTGTACAGCTGATTGTTGTTAGTCACTGTGATTAGGCTCTAGAAAGTTGCCGCCAACACTGAATTATCCAATACCTAATCATTGCCCTTGGGTGTCGGGGGTCCCCCTGGGAAGGTGTCGGGCATGGAGCCCGGAGCAGGCCTGGCCAAGCCTGTCAAGACCTGACCGGAAAGCTGGGAAAACTGCATACAGGCCTCAATGCTCTAGCTGGGGGCCCCTGGTATGAATCCGGCCTTGGGAACATTCCATATATCCTTTGAAGTCTGCTCTGTGACCTAAACTTCCTTGACTTGTGTATTGCACCCGCATTAGATGTTAAACCTTAACCCACATGTAATCTTACCCTCCCTAAAATCCTATGGGCCACCTGGAGTTCTTGGCGTCACCTTGTCTAACAGACTATAGCCTGAAGTGGATGGTTGCATTCCTTCTATTGTTATCTAAACTTAACAACTCCCTTTCTTTTGCATACTCTTCTGCAGTAATGGTTTGTGATGTGTACGTGTATCCCCAACCTTGTATAATCAATAAAAACCTTTGGGGGTGGACCATCAAGGCCTTTGTCTATAAGACGCTGGGCAGCCTTCTCTCCCCTAGCACAAGCTGCCTGGGAAGGTTCATTTCATCCATGGCCCCAGGGGATTGTTGTGGGTTGGGGGTCCCCCCACACTTGCGGAAATACAGGGGTAGGTTCCTGCCAGCCTCTGGCCACATTCTCATCAACTGATCAATACATAACCTTATTTTATGTGTGTATCTGTTTAAAGGTACTTAATTCAATATGTATTGTTGATTCATGAACGCCGAACTCATAACCAACCACAGTCTAACTTACGCCTGAACAAAGCTAACCCCTGTATTTGCTCCTAAGGCACATTGCAGTCTTCCTGCACTTAAAAAGCCTTGGCAACAACTTCAGCACTAGCCTTGGAGGACGTTTTATTTTTATTAAAAAAAAAAATGTATTATTTTTTTTTTAGAGAGAGGGAAAGGGATGGAGAAAGAGAAGGAGAGAAACATCAATGTGTGGTTGCCTCTAGTGTGCACTCAATGCACTCAACCGATGACCTGGCCTGCAACCCAGGCATGTGCCCTGACCAGGAATTGAACCGGTGACCCTTTGGTTCACAGATTGGTGCTCAATCCACTGAGCCACACCAGCCAGGGCTGGAGGTAATTTTAAATAGCAAAATGACCAGGGAAAAGCACAAAAATGAGCAAAGCATGGCATTAAATAGACCACAGAAAGGGCACTTGGTTACAGATGGGAGCTGAACCAAGGCAGATAGTGGCCTTGTTCCACCTCAGCTGGGGTCATGCCAGTGCATGGACTTGGTCTTTTTTCTGCTCTGCAGATGTCCAGGAATGACTGTAAAAGTGCCACGAGTATATTGATTTGGGGTTCCACATACATTTCAGCGAGCAGGATAATTCAGATACAGAATCCGTGGGTGATCAGGATGGACCAACTATACTATCCCCAGCCACCCCTATTTTGGAAGATTCATCTGGCAGCCATGGACTTGGAGGAGGACCTCCAAGAGACCAACTGTGGAGACCAACTGGGAGAGGCAGCAGGATGGGTACGAGGCACCGAGGGGGCAAAGGGGAGGGAATGAGGATGAACAAGTGTCCACAGGAAGGACGACAAGACCTGATTTCCCACTGGATGTACAAGGAGGAAGAGGGCACAGTCAAGGACATGGAGGGTCAGCAGCTGGAGCCTAGAAAAATGAAGAACTAAGTCTGGGAGGGAATTTGACTTTGAGGGGCAACATGGGAGAATCTGGGGGAGTATTTGGTCCTATCAGATGCCATGTGTCCTTCACTGTGAGACTTTTTAAAAATTTTTTGTTAACTGACTTAAAAGTAAGTACTATTCTAGCACTAAATCTCTCCACTTCCCATCAGTCAACTAACCTTATTAATGATAGTAATAAACAATATGTAGCACTTACTCTACACCAGGCATTGTTCTAGGTTCTTTACATTTAATTTTATTTTTTAAAGATTTCATTGATTATTTTTAGAGAGGGGGAAGGGAGAGAGGCAGAGACATCAATGTATGGTTGCCTTTCACCTGCCTCCAGCCATGGACCTGGCTGGAGACCTGGCTTGCAACCTGGTTATGTGCCCTGGATGGGAATCCAACCAGTGACCTTTGGGTTCACAGGCCAGCGCCTTATGCTGTTTGCCACCAGCCAGAGCTGCATTTTTGTATAACTCATACATTTATTTTTTCTTTTATATTTAAAATAATATTGGGTTGGCCATAAAGCACAGGTGTTTTTTTTTTTTCTGTAAGATGGCTCTAGTAGTGCTTGTCTTCAACTTCATTCAAAACAATTTCATTACTGTATTGTGACAGCTGTCACATCGGCATGCATTAAAAAAAATGCATTAAAATTGGTGAATTTTTGCATAGCTACTTTAATATTGAAAATGGGAAAATGGCATATTATGCTTTATTTCAAGAAAGGTAAAAATGCAACTGAGATGCAAAGAAACATTTGTGCAGTGTATGGAGAAAGTGCTGTGACCGATCAAACATGTCAAAAGTGGTTTGTGAAGTTTCATGCGGCAGATTCCTCGCTCCATGACGCTCCAGTCCGGTAGAGCAGTTGAAGTTGATTGCTATCAAGTTGAGAATAATCAATTCTATCACATGGGAGACAGCTGGCATACTCAAAATATCCAAATCAATCGTCACTGGTGAAAATCAAAATGACTTTTTGGTCAACCCAGTAACATAGCCTAGACTTTTAGGTACTAATAAAATAATTCCTTTTGCCTTAAACAACTCATTTGATATCCTTATGTTTAAAGAAATGGTACTATCGTTCCAGTTTGGATACTATAATTAATAAAACTGGAAAAGTCACAATTTATACTGTTACGTGGAGATATTTTAATGTGAAATGTAAACTTGCCCAGAACATCTACCCAAATTCTGCCTTGTTTGCTTGCTCTATTTTTAATTTAGTTTTTTTGATTCCTCAAACTTAACATCTCTACCATGGAAACTATGGGAGAGGCAGGCGGTCTTCGAGAAAGGTGGGACAAATTTTATTCAGTGAAGTGAACATATACCATTTTGTATCAGGTGCCTTTATTCAACAGTTAGCAGTTTTCATGAACTGATCTTGGGAGATGTCTGTATCAGTAGCTTCTCACAGTGCAGTGGTCAAGTTGCTAATGGGCCATGGCTCCTGACTGCTTCACAGGTCTCCTCATGTGCTTACAAAGGCTACTTACTGTATATATATTTTTAAGATTTTATTTATTATCTTCATAGAGAAGGGAAGGGAGAGAGGGAGAGAGACATCAGTGTACGGTTGCCTTTCACCTGCCTCCAGCTACAGACCTGGCTGGAGACCTGGCTTGCAACCTGGTTATGTGCCCTGGCTGGGAATTGAACCAGTGACCTTTGGGTTCGCAGGCTGGTGGTGCCTTATTCACTGCGCCACCAGCCAGGGCTATATTTTTATTTTTCTTCTTATAACAATAGCTACCATGATTTATGAACCCGAAACTTTAAAAAAAAAATGTTTTTTTATTCATTATTTTTAGAGGGGAAGAGAGGGAGGAAGAAAGGGAGAGAAACATCAACAGACCTGGCTGGAGCCCTGGCTTGCAACTTGGGTATGAGCCCTGACTGGGAATCGAACCAGCAACCTTGAGGTTCGTAGCCTTAGGGCTCAATCCATTGAGCCACACCAGCCAGGGATGAACTCAGAACTTTTAACCTTGTCTTGTGTACCCTTATTCACGTCAGAGAGGCTGAGCTTCAAACTGCCTGTGTCACCCACAGCTCCCATCACTGGGGCTGACCTTCCCTGAGCACTTTGTTCTGCAGGTGACACTTGTCTTGCCACCCCAGCCACTGCGGATTGACTGCACAGGGTGGCCTTCTGACTTGTACTAGTTTAGGGTGTTTTGAGTTTCAGGTGATGGAAAACTCTTTATCAACCTGGTTGGAGTGAAAAAAAAAAAAAGAAAAAGAATCTTATTGGCACACAGAGCCAAGGCGCGGTGCCACAAAGATCTGATCTACCTCTTGCCTTCTTCCTCTGTTTGCTGCACCCAAGGCAGGTTGTCCCCCGTGGCTCGGTGACAAGGTGGCTGCTCGCAGCCCCAGGCTCACGCTGTTTTCAATAGTTTCGGCATCTAATTGGCTTGGATTGGGTTCTGCAAATCACAGTTGCCATTGACAACGCTGAGTCCCATTATTTGGCCCACATGCAATACTGATGAGGGAGTGTGACTTCAGGGCACTGTTACGAGAAGGGAGACAAGATGCTGCTGGCAAAAGCAGGCAGGCTGGAGTGGAAAATGAGCAGGTCTGCTGGGACAGAGCCCCCTAACAGGGGACATCTCTCTCTGGAGGAGACAGACCTCGAGATCCGTTACTGACGGGCACAGGCACAAGGCCCCAAGCCCGCGACCTGAGGGAGGCAGTGGCGGAGGCCTCCGTCCTGGCACATTCCTGCTGCTGAGCGGAGCCAGGAGGGCGCTCCAGGCCCTTTCCTCCGGGTTGGCCGTGGGGCCCCTGGACCTGCTAAGTCCTCAGGTTCCTGAATCAGGGCCAAGAGGCCATGGCTGCCATCATTTCCAGGTTTATTTCCTCAGGATGAAGACCCATTGCATTAAGTGGGATGAAGAACCCAAAGGCCCTAACTGACGCTTCTATGTAGGGAAGGTAAAGGCAAAAGGAAAGAGGAAAAGAGAGACTGAACTTGGTATATGGTGAAGTGGCAGGCAGAAGGTGGGGGCTGAGCTGTCTCCTGTTGGCCTTCCTACCCCCAGCCCCTGATTTCTCAACAGCCAGTTCAAGAGGCCCAGCCTCCCCCCCCCCGCCCCCCATTCCTGGAAGTCTTGAATGCTTAGTTCAGGGCCACTGCCTGGGAGTGGGGCAAAAAAAGGTGAGAACAGTGAATAGAGGCAATTTGCGCTGTCAGCCTAGCTCCATATGACAGCCTCCCAGCTCTGGGTCGTCACACCCACCACTGCCGTGTCCCTTCCCTGGGCATGTTTTCTGGCTCCTCTCTTGGCCAGTAGCTTGCATGTGATTCTGAATGGACACTTCAAGCTTTTTTTTTTTTTTAAAGATTTTATTTATTATTTCCAGAAAGAGAGAAAGGGACAGAGGCAGAGAGGGAGAGAGACATCAGTGTATGGTTGCCTTTCACCTGCCTCCAGCTACGGACCTGTCTGGAGACCTGGCTTGCAACCTGGTTCTGTGCCCTGGCTGGGAATCGAACCAGCGACCTTTGGGTTCGCAGGCCGGTGCCTTAGCCACTGTGCTACCAGCCAGGGCTCAAGCTTTCTCTTTACCTTTCCATTTCAGTTCCCTGTGTGGTTGGCTACATACATACCTTTGAGTCCCTCACTTCACATGTTAAGAAGGCTCACCTTTTCACACCAGGTCACACAAATCATACAATTACAGTAATCTAATGGACTCATTGGCCTAGAAACAAATATTCATCTTGGGCCAGTTAACTGTGGCAACAGGAGGGACAAGGGACTGTACCATACAGAAGGTGACATTTTAAATGGGGCTTAGACAAGGTATATAATGACAGCTGTATTTTCTCACTGACATCTTCAGGTGAATATCCTCACGGATTGCTTTGGTTTCCTAGTATAGAAGTGTTGCAACAAAGTGCCACAAACTGGATGGTGGAAAACTACAGAAATTATTCTCTCAACAGTTCTGGAGCCCAGATTTCTGAAATCATGGGTTGGTAGGACCACACTCCCTCAGCAACCTGTATAGGAATCCTTTCTTGCCGACAACCTTTGCTGTTCCTTGCTGCATCACTCTAGTCTCTGCCTTGGTCATCACATGGCCTGTGCAGTCTTCACATTTCCATCTTCTTATGAAGATACCAGTTACTAGATTAGGGGGTCCACCCTGCCTCCCGAATGGTATCATCTTAATAACATTTGCAATAACCCCATTTCTAAACAAGTTCACATGAGGTATTGGAGGTTAGAAATTAAAACATTTTGGGGGCAAGACACAGCTGAACTTGTAACACATAACTACATGGGTTGTACAGCCAATTTCCCCACAAATTAGTCACACACCTAACCTTTATGGCAGAGTTACTCCCAAATGCACACACCTTATACAAAAGGCAAGTAACACTGCAGTGGAGTACCTGTGAGAAAGATGTCTCCTATGTTTATGTAGCCATCAAATATTCTTAGTTATATTATTATTAATAACCTCCCTCCAAAAAGAAAATGTTTAAAAATCAGCACTGAAGGGTGATATTGGGGAGTAATTTTTGTCATTTATTTAAAAATATTTTTTAGTCACTGTTTAAATAAGGTCTTCTACCTGGGAAAAATATACTTGATACAGCAAGCAAAGTACAAAGGCAGTAAAAAATAGATCCAATTGTTCCTTGGCTTATTTTTTAAATTATTGGGGTGACATTGGTTAATATTACGTAGGTTTCAAGTGTACATTTCTATGCTACGTCATCTGTGTATTGTGTTGTATGCCGACCACCCAAAGTCAAATCATCTTCTGTCACCATATATTTGCACCTGGCTCCTTCAGACCGGCTTATGTGGAGCCTTGGTAAACTCAGATGGCCCGGTCTTGAAGGAAAAGAGAACCCTGGGTAACTGCAGCAGGTGACACCATGTGGAAGAGAGTGATGTAGGAGCTGGAGGCAGTCCCCAAGGCAGGCTGGCACCAAAGGCTATGGAATACGCATGAATAATTTTTCTCTTGCTGAGTGCCGTCTCAAAAAAAAAAAAAAAAAAATGCCAAAGATATTTTAATAGTGTTAGAGAAGAAAGCCTCTCTAAATTTAATTTTTTTAAAAGATTTTATTTATTATTTTTAGAGAGAGGGGAAAGGAGAGAGGCAGAGACAGAGAGAAACATCAATGTACGTTGCCTTTCACCTGCCTCCAGCTATGGACCTGGCTGGAGATCTGGCTTGCAACCTGGTTATGTTGCCCTGGCTGGGAATCGAACCTGTGACCTTTGGGTCTGCAGGCCAACACCTTATCCACTGTGCCACCAGCCAGGGCCTTTAAATAAATTTAAAGGAACTTCCCAGAATAAAAATGTAAGGTTGGGAAGAAATTGTCAGTAATCTGTGTACCTTCCTTCTTAAAATCCTTAAAATATTATTAGGAGGTAAAAAAGTATTTTTTTTTTTTTTTTAGCCTAAGCGCTATTTATTGAAAAATATGGAACGCTTCATGAATTTACGTGTCATCCTTGCGCAGGGGCCATGCTAACCTTCTCTGTATCGTTCCAATTTTAGTGTATGTGCTGCAGAAGTGAGCACTAAAAAGTATTACATAGATTGTTTTTTGTGGGGAGGGGAGATAAGAAACAAAATGTCTCACTTGTTCATCTCCTCTTCCAGTTTCACAGGAACTTCTTCCACATGGCTGTGCCCAGAGCCTGAGGTCTGTCCCAGAGCCTCAATCATGTCATTCTCCTCTGCAAAATCTGTCACAGATCCCTACCACCTTGAACAATTTTCAAACTTTTAGTTTTTCGTAGCAGAACCCTTTTATGAAGGGAAATCTGTTCTGGTTTTTATCTTTACCTATTTATATCCATACCAATTTATGTTTATTGAATAAAAGGGGTATTTTTGAAGGCAGATTTTTGTTAAATCCAAATTAATAATATTTACTTATAAAGTTAACCAGAAAAAAGTTATTCTGATGAAGAGAACTTTGAAACTAGGCAGTGAAATATAGATGAAAATTAATATTAGCATTACTCAGCACTAGCGGTCAATTAATTTCTGCATTCTACTATAATAAAACCCTGGTCCATGCAGAAAATCATAAATCTGTTCCCATTATATCCAGACTGATCCTTTAAAAATGCAAACCTGACTTCTACATTTCATCGACTCTAAAATTCCACTGATTGTACACTGCATCTTTATTTCACGTGTAGCCCTGACAAAAAAAATGATAATGTAAACTTTCGTTGTGGGGATAGGAAGGTGTTAAAAAAAAAACAGCGTACCTCACCGTCATTGGAATTTAGTATTCCGGTCACTTCATTCCTTTTAAACGTCAACACTCTGGCTCTCTCAGTCTCAGGACAGAGCCCCTGATTACGTTCTAAGAAGCGAGTGTGGCCTCACCACCCTGATCTCTGTCCTCCAGCTGCACTGGCCTTCTTTCCAGTCGCCCTATCCTCTGGGTTGCAGACCAAGCGTGACTCCTCCAGAGAGCCTGTCCAGACCTCCATGACCAGCCACACGGACAGCGCCGCACCTCTCCTTCACGGCACTGAGCGCGGTTGACATCTCGTGTGGTCCACAGCCTTGGTTCAGCGTATGTGCTGGTACGCGCAGCGCCTGGCTCCGTGACGGAGGGCAGCATGTGCTTTTGCTCCCGGCTGTGTCCTTCGTGCCTGGCACAGCACTCAGTAGAACCCATTACACACACACACACACACACACACACACACACGGTGCTCAAACATTTGTTGAATGGGTTAAAATCACTGTTTTAATTGTTGATTTTGGGATCCTCTTCAATTCAGAGGATCGCAGGAGATTCAAAAATGTGTTAGTAGTCAAGCCTTTCACATTGAGTTGAGTCGTTAATAACATCTACCAAATTCTTGTGTCCTTCTCCAATGCCAAGTTCAGACAAAAGGCACCGAACGTTACGTCCCAGGTGTTAACACTCCAGCTGGATGCTACCATCATCAGGCCAGGTGCTGAGCCGGTGCACCCGAGCGTCGCCTGATTCTGGGGCCCTGGACACAGGCGGGAATCCAAGCAGGGCTGGTCGCAGCTCAGCCTTCCCGAACAATGACATGCTTGTGCGAAATCCTACTGTAGCCCCCGCGCTGACAGATGCTTTCCTGGGTGGCACACACCAGAACACGTTCACCTAGCTTCTGGAAGCACAACATGTTCAAATTTGATACGTAAGACATTTGAGAGTGCACATATTTCCTTTGTGTTACAAGATTTAAATCTGTGGGCACTATTCCCCAAGAGGATACTTGAATAAAACACTTGCAGATCCTCACTAGTCCCTCTATTGTAAAACCAAAGGGTAATTTGAAAACCACTGACTGCCTGGCTGATCAAGTCGTCTTTTTTTTTAATTTTCAAATTATTCTCTTACAGTTGTCCCAATTTTTCTCCCTTGCCCTCCTCTGCCCATCCTACCCCCAGCTTCCATGGTTAACTCTTGATTTACCAGGCGCTTCCCCATCTGCCCCCTGGCCACCCTCAGCGGTCCTGACACCCGCTTTTCAACCTGTACATGACTGTCACTTGCCCCCAGACACAGCGCAGGCTGGCACATCCTTGGTCCACAGGAATGTCCCCAGCTCTTCGTCTTCCTTTCGGCTCACATCTGGTCCTCACGAAGCCTTTCCTGACCTACTAAGGGTTCCTTCCGATGCTCTCACCAGAGGGCTCAAGGTCACTGTATAAGTCCCCTTGCTGGAGTCTGTTTTCCCACCAGACTACCAGCTTCTCAAGGAAAGGCGCTTCCACTTCTGCACTGTTGGCATGGTCTGGGACTTGGTATGCAGCAAATGACTGGAGCCCTTCCTCTCTCAGCCGTGCCAACCTGGATGGTTTCAATTTTTGCCAGTGAAAAAAATCTCTATCTTGCCCTGGCTGGTGGCTCAGTGGGTGGATAGGTGTCGGCCTGTGAACCCAAAGGTTGCTAGTTTGATGCCCAGCCAGGGCACATAACCAGGTTGCAAGCCAGGTCTTCAGCCAGGTCCGTAGCTGGAGGCAGGTGAAAGGCAACCATACATGGATGTCTCTCTCCCTCTCTGCCTCTCTCCCTTCTCATCTCTCTAAAGATGATAAATAAAAAATCTTTACAAAATTTATTAGGAGCACAAATCAATTGTTTGTTACTAATTACAAATAGAAAACACAATTTTAAAAAGAAATTTAACTTAGAACAGAGGTTAAATACCTAGAAATCAAATATACATTAAGATTTCTACACTGTTAGAAATCATTGAGCAAAATTAAAGAATAACTAAAAAATTCTAAAAGGAAGTATATACTATATTTGTGGATTGGAAACTTGACAGGACAGTAAAGATGTCAGTTCACCTCAAAGTTAACTATATGTTCATTGTAATCCTAATCAAAACATCAAAGGTATCTTGTGGAAACAGGCTGATGGCAAAAATAAATAAAATAACATAGTTGTGAGACAACTAACCACCTACCACAATCATTTTCCTTGATATGTGAAGTTTGAATAATTTCTCATTGGAAGAAGATAATGTAATATAAATCCTTAAACATTTTTCTGTATTAGCTGCCATATACCAGGCACACTGCTGGGTGTTTTCCAAAGAACACCACAGAACCTCAGTTCTTGAGATGCTCAAGGAAAAATAGGTTCTGTAGTCACGTGCTTGTAGGAAAAATTCCATGCTATTATTTCCTCTTGGAGATTCACATTGCACAGAATTTTATTTTATTTATTTGCACAGTAGAATTTTAAAGGCTTAAAAAAAAAAAAAGGCCAGAGAAGGGAAGCAGAGAATTTTGTTTAACCTTAGATTTTCCAAACATATTTGGTCATGAAACCTCTCTTGGAAAAAGTGGCTTAGAATTCTACTTTTTTTTTTTTTTTTTTAAAATACATTTTGTTCTCACCAAATCTGTGAAATAGCCAAGGGCTGAACTGTTATGTTCATTTTGCAGATGAAGAAATGAAGCCTCTGGCAGGTGAAGATTTATACCAGGCCTCACATTTAGCTACTAATACAGAATCTTCCCTGCAGACTCAATCTTTCTTTAAAAACAAAAAATCCAGGACTTTCTTTGGGGTAAAACACTATATATACGTATATATTTTTAATGTGAAATAACATTTCCAAGACGGAATAAACCTTAGTGATCTCTTAGACTAGTAATCTTATCACATTGTTGAAGAGGCAACTGGAGCCTAGACAAATAAAGTGCCTTGCCCCAGGTCAGGAGTTTGTGGACGAGCAGGAGGAATAAAAGAATCCATGACTCGGTGACTCCCAATTAAGTGCTCTACTGCCCCATATAATTAGGAGGCAAATTTGTGTCAGTGCAGGGTGAAACCCAATTAACTGCCTAGATTGAGTGGGTGCTCATAGGTACTGAATGAATGATTTACCTACAACAATACTGGAGCTGTGTCAACTTGTGTCATTTTGAAATGAGGACCTAGCAACCATTTGATGACTGGAGTATAATATGGCAAAGCACCGAGTGTTGTTATTTTAAAAAGCTTAATCACATTATTTGTATCATGTTATCCCTCTTCTCCGGAAAGTGTCACATGCCACTTGAAAAGTTAAAAGGAATGGAAACTGTGGATTAAAAGCGATTTCACAACTCTGAAAGGGCACATCCTGGAGCGTCACAGGTTGGAAATCATTTTTCTGAAGTGTGTCAGATATGAGGAATAGGAGCGTAATGCAGAGACGGATAAACACCCGCAGAACCTGCAGGGCAGGAAAGGGCACGTTTACAGCAGGTGCTGCTGTCAGAAAGCAGCAGGGGGAAAACCAAAATCCTCCCAGAGCAGGGTGGGGCTCAAAGTTCTAAAACCCAGTGAGGAAGGGGAAAGCCATTCTTTTAGCCACAGAGGGAAAAATAAGAAATGGGGCAGGAGACAGGTGAAAAAGAGGAAGGTAAGTCAAACCATAACGAAAGAGTAAAATGACTTTGGGTTTTAAAAAGAAGCTGCCATTCTTTGCATCTGAAAACACTTGGTGGCCACTGGGCAGAATGGGCAAGGAAGCTTCGAAGTCTGGAGACACACTCAGTTCCATGTGAGACGAGCATGCAGATGCAAACCCGTTTCCTCTCCTGTCTTACCTTACATGCATCTGACCCTTGGGGGCCTTACGCCAGGGACAGGCCTACAACAGAGCATGACTTCGGAGTTCCTGGGTCCCCTGAGAGGACACCATCACACCAAGTCGCCTGCATCCTATTCAGCTCCCAAAATGTGCAATCTGGTGTCTATTTAATACGACTGCAATTTACTAGGGAAATTCTGTTTTCTAAGCTTTATTGGAAGGCAAGTAAATTTACTCAGCGCATCACCTTTGCCTTGTTTTATCCTCCACATCTTTTTGTAGTTCATTTAGAACAATCTCACACCCAAGAAGGCAAGAGAGGGCAATCCTTTAGTTTTTCAAAAATAATTATTACCTGTATTAAAAATAAACATGAAAGCAAAAATGTAAGACCTGAAGTTTCTAGATACATCTCCTTAAAATTTTCCAAGTAACCATTATGATCCATTTTGCATCCCTCTAAATTTGTAGAATTACTCACCCCACCCCCACCAATAAAACAGCAGGATCTTTGGTGACTGTACAGTTATTAATGCTGCCTATCAGAGTGTGGAAGGTGGTGCGGGTGAAACTGGAAAAACTGGTGCACAGAGTAGGGCAAATTCTCTGAGTAAGAGTTATCCATTTAAAATCTTTGTTTTTCTCGATTATAAAAATAAATACACATTGTAGAAAAACTCAACCTTTCAGAAATATGTAGTGCAGAAAGTGAAAGCAATCCCTAAAAGCTAGTCACTCCTGCTCTCCCTCCAACATTAAAAACAAAACAAAACAAAACAAAAACTGTAGTTGTAGTTGTTTTTTAAATGCGATCATATGATGTTTCAGCCAGCTCCTTGTTGTTCTTGGTTAAAATTTTATTTGGTCTACTGAATAAATAAGAGAGCCATCACATCATTTTGAAAAGGTTGCATAGTATTTAAAAGGTTTAGTATCCTATAGAGAAGATGTTTTTAATAATTATTTTACTTTAGTGAACTTTCTTGCTCACAGATCCTGTTAACATGTGAAAGCATTTTGGGATATAAAATCCTAGAGATGAACTTGCTGGGTCAACGGGTGCATATGTATTAACATTTTCATGAGACTGCACTTTGATTTTAAATCTTTACAAATTGGTTTGTAGCTTCAAGCAGCAACGACATAATTCTTGTGGCCAAGGCTGTCAAACACCAGTCACCAAGCCTGATTTTATTGACTTCCTTTTTCAGGAGTGGCTGAGGTAAGTCTGCTGCCACAGACTGGCACACAACCTCAGCTTGTCAGGGTGACAACTCTAATGCAGGCACAAAATATTTGCCATTTTGGGGAAGTGAGCTTTTGGATTTTTTTTTTCCAGATGATATTAGCTTCAGGTTATGTTTTTCGAGTTTTGAGCAGGATTTAGAAAGTTAGGTAAAGTAAGACTAATCTACTACCCAATTCTTCTTTCATCTGCTGGGTAGAACAAGATGATGCTCTTGGGACCAACTCCTAGGTTATTAGCTGTCGGAGGCTGTACCTGCCAATTCTCACCTACTTAGCACGTGGGTTCTATTTCTAGCAGTTTTCCAGGGTTTGTCACATTAAACCGAAGCCACCAATTCTGACCACACTTTCTTTTTGAGAGCGCAAATAAGACCGACTTTCAAGAGCAAATTACTTATAACAGTACCCTCCTGGACCTCTCATTCTAAAGGAGTTTCTGCTTCCTCTGGACTCACAGATTTTTAAAAGGTCTGAGCTAGTCATTAACTTGGCAGTTTTCCTTTGGACTGTACAAAAGTTAAATCATTTAAGTGTTTATATAAATCAAGTGACTTACTATGTTCTCCCCACTACATTAAACGCTTCATGATAGGAGGGACTTTGGTTCACTGCTGTTTCTCAATATCTGGAACAGAACCTGGCTTATAAAAGGTGTTTGGTATGTATTTGTTGAATCAGTGATAAATTACTTAAGGGCAGGAATCTTCTTGTATTTTGCAACTCCACAGTAAGCGCCAAGTTGCTGATAAAAATTAAGGAAAGGAACCCTGGCTGGTGGCACAGTGGATAAGGCACCAGCCTGTGAACACAAAGGTCGCTGGTTCCATTCCCAGCCAGGGCACATAACCAGGCTACAAGCCAGGTCTCCAGCCAGGTCCTTAGCTGAGGCAGTCGAAAGGCAACCATACATTGATGTCTTTCTCCCTCTTTCCCTTCCCTTCTCTCTAAAACAAATAAAATCTTAAAAAAAAAAAAAAAATTAAGGAAAGGATCCTCATTCAGAAATACAACTTAAGACTGTTAGAAATTAAGTGTGAAATATCCCTGGCCTAAATAAAGTTCAAGATTCTTTCTAGTTTTAACTTTTATGAACTGTATGAACTACTAGTTTTCAAAAAATTAGAACCCAAATATATACATTTATACTCTTAAATATGTGTACACATACATACACATATACACTATAACTACAGAAAGAATCGGGTTCTTTGATTTAGAAAGCAGTGTTCTGATTTTTCTAAGCATTTGAACATTACTATAAAGATTTGAGCAGTAAACTAGCTGACCCCAAGATGTATTCTTAGGTCCCCTTTTCAAAGCAAAAGAAAACAAAAACCCAACAAATACATGGCATTAAGTTGTTAATTTGGAATGTCTCTGTAAGCCTAAATTTTTTTTCAAATGATACTATGTAAGAAGGCAAAGGAAATATTTATGCACAACATTTATATTCTGGCCTTTGCCAACAGTGGTATGACACTAATAAGAGAATTATCTACCTTCAAATCCATGTCAAATGTGCAATTATTTGATTTTAAAGCCAATGAAAATAAAAGCAGTAAAAAAGTACAAAAAATGGGAATCAGAGTGAAAACAGACCTATCTAAACCTGAGGCACATTTTGGGTAATACACAACGTTTGGGGGAATTAAGGCGGAAAGTATGTAAGAACAAGTTTTAGACAGTTACTCCATAAATAAAAACTAACCCAACTTATAAAACGTATTTTAATTCTAGTCTTTTAGTACTCATTTATGTCAGACCAGCTCTTACTGGGTGTTTGGTTTCCTGTGTTGAGACTTAGAAAAAATGACTTGTGGTTAGAAAATAGCATATTCTCAAGACAGATGACTGAAAAAGACTATTTTCTGGCTTACTATTTTTTACAACAAACTGTACTTTAAAAAAAGAGAATGAATTAATCAGATTTGAGATTAACTCTTACAGGAAAGAACTGTAGTGAATATATTTAGTCTACTTAAAAAAAGAAAATGGATCATCTCTGGAAAGAATAGGGCCTAAAATAAAGAAATATTTTTGATCTGTAATAAACAAATTTTAAAAAAGAAAGAAAAAGAAAAAATTAAGAATACTTGGGGATGGGGGTAGTTTTTCATAAAAGAGTAGTTCGAGGAAGGTATGTGCCCAATTAGACTAGAGGGCAAAGTCTGAAAGACATGACAGAAGCATTTTGGAGGAAAACTAATGCCAGGGGCCCTCCTATGGGTTAATTAACACAAAAAAAGTAAACAAGTATTCATCGTGCTGAGGCTTCCAATGTTAGAGTACAGTCCATTTGTAATACTAGACCGTCGAGGAAAAGAAATGCTCAAAAAATATATTTTTTAAAGATACATGGAAAAAACTATAAAATTAAAATTGAACGTTCTTCCTTGAGGTAGATAAAAATTAAAAAAAAAGTAGGAATAGGGTTAGAAGGTACTACTGGTGTCAGTCACTCATGTTAGAAAGTGAAGAATTGTCAGGATCATACAATCTTAAAGCGAATGATAGTCATCCCTAAACACTACAAAAAAGTAAATTTCAACAATTAAGAAACACCAATTAAATGTGCAAACATTTCTAAAAATATTTGATTATAAAATTAAATGTGACTGGCCATCACGTGGTAATGAGTTACGCAGGCAATATTTATACATTTGAGATTTAAAAAACAAAATATGCATTATTCCTATTTTTAAAAGGTCTTTTGAAGATACAAAAACCACTCTCTGCCTATTTCTTTAAGGGCTCATGGAGGAAAAAAAGATGAAATATTCACTACCTCCATCATACATACAAATACAAAGTTCTAAATTTCATTTTACAGGAATCCCATCGATTCAAGCGCAGGGCGCACGAATGTCTATCTCAGTGACAGGCGTCAGCTCAGCCGGGAATCGGAAACGTGTTCCGAGCGGAGGCCCCGTTCAAGCCCATCATTTCCTGGGCACGATAAATCATCCGAAAGCCCACCTTCAGTGGCTCAAGTCGACATAAAAATAGGCCGACGGGTACTTGACTCCGGCAAAAACCTAATCCTCGGTCTTATTGTTGTGGAGCAGATGTCATTATGGGTGGGGCCGACGCGCCGAGCAGCTGAAACATTTCTGAACCACCCCCCGTAACACTTTCAATGGGACAGAAGGGCGCCCAGAAGGTAAGGGCAAAGCGCTCAGCGATCAGTTCCTACTGGAAATAAGGAAGTCACGAGGTGGCCGCCGTACACGTCAGGGCCACAAAGAGATTTTTAAAACCCCCTAGGCTTAAGTTCCACCCCGGTAAAGAGCTCGTCCCCTCTCCCCCCCTCCCCTCCCGGCTCCTCCTCGGGACACTTGGCTGAGTCTTTCTTTTCCTCCTTCCCACGCCGAGGTGAGGCTGCACGCAAGCCCGGGACGCCTGTTTTCCTCTTCGCGCGGAGGGAACTCCACGGGTAGGAACCCGGGGGGGCAGGAAGGGCGAGGGGAGCGTTGCGGGGAGGCAAAGAAAGCTCGCCCGGGACGAGCCGGGCCCGGGGTTGGGCAGGGACGGGAGGGCCGCCAGGCCGGCAGAGGAGGCCGGCGTGACGAGGAAAATCTGCCGGCTCGGGGCTGGGACCGGGCGCTTCCGGCGGGCCCCAGTCCCCGTCGGCCTAGCCCGGCGGGCGTTCGGGCCGCCCCCAGGGCGGGCGGGGAGTTAGCAGAGAGGGTAAACCGCGGCTCGCACTTGCCTGGGAGCGGGTGACCAATAACTGGTAATAGTCTTTGCTCGGCGCCGGGCCTTGTCCTACAATTTCGAACAGAGTCTCCGGCAGCCACGACGCCATCTTGGGACGCCACCGTCGTCGCTAGGACAACCAGGAAGGGGCGGGGCTTGGTTGGGGTCATGAGGCCAAAGCCGTAGTTTAAATCGAACCCCGCTTTTGCGCTCACAGGGGTTTCCTCACTTGGGGTGATGTCCCCTTTTCCAAGGGTCTCGGGGAACTCTGATCCGTGAAATTTCTAGCTCGGGTCCGCGGTGACCCGAAGGGGAATTAGTTCCTGCTGCCACGGAGGGGCGGGGGGTGACCCCGGCGGAGGGATATCCAGTGAAGCTTCACATTCCCTTCCTGGTCCCTCGAAGGGATCGGGAGGAGATCGCAGGCCGCTGGAGGAAGTCGCTTTGGTCGTTGGGGGAGGGAGGGGCGATGTGATGGGCCGCGAGTAGGCAGCGGGGCCTGTCCCGCGGACGAGCCCGTCGGCGCGGCCGAGGGGAAAAGTAGTTCCCGCAGGGTGTTGGGCCGAGCGGGCGGGGAGGCGGCGCGGGCGGAGGCGCACGCCGGCCGCGGTGCTGCGGCTCAGCTGATAATTGAAGGGACCGGAGGAGCTGCCGCCGCCGCCACCGCTGCCGCCGCCGGGGGGTGGGGGAGCGAGTGGAAGTTACTGCCGCGCCACCGAGTCCGGACCGGAGACTTTGGGGCCAAACTAGGTAACTAAGGCGCGGTGGTGAGTGGGGGGCCAGGCGGGGGGGAGGGTGGTGTGTGGAGACCGAGCTGGGGGGACGAGGTTGGGGGGAGGAGCTGGAACAGAAAGTCCCAGGAAGCCCAGTTGTGTCAGCGCCGCGGTTCGGGCTCCGCTCGGCCTGGCCCGGGCGCGGGCGGCGCGGCTGCCGCAGGGCCGGGCCGGGGGTTGACTGGCACGGGCTCGAGGGAGACGGCGGCCGAGGCCCGGGGCCGTGCGGGAGCTGGGGGCGGGGGGCGGCGGGGCCCCTCCTCCGGCCCTCCGCCATGAGGAGGGCGGTTCGCGGAGCCGGGGTGAGGCGTGCGGGTGTTAGGGAGCCCGGAGTGGGTGGGGGAGCCGGAAGTGGGCTTTGGAGCTTGGAGGGCGCCTAGGAAGGGAGAAAGTGGGGGGCCGGAAGTGCAGGTGGTGAGTGTGAAGATGGCAAGGGTTCCCCGGAAATGGGATGGGGGCCCGGAAACCGGGAGAGGGAAAGGCTCCTGGGCCTGGGACGGCCCGGAAATGGAAACTAGGGAGCAGCTCGAGTGACAACAGTTGTGGGAAGCGGGGCTCGGAGGAGGGAGAAGCCGAGTGACCTGCGACCGCAGTAAGGGGCCGGCCGCCCCGGGGGCCGCGGGCGGGGTCGGCGCTGAGCAGGAGTTGGAGTCGTGGGAAGTTGGAGCTGGGGGCGCCGCCGGCGAGACGGGCAGGGGCCGGCGGGGGGGCCTCCGCAGACGCGGGGAAACTTGGCTGGGAGGAGCGGAGCATCCTTCTCCGTGGATCCGAGTGGGAGTTGGGGGGAGGGGGTTGAGGACTGGGGGAGGGGGAGGGGGACCGATTGTCACTCCGGCCGTTATTAACATCCAAAGAGAGCCAGGCGATTAGTTGATTGATGTGGATTACATAAAACCCATGCTAACCTGTGTCCACTTAGCTCCCCCGCCGGCGAGTGGGCTTCTGGTTCGGAAACAAGTTGCTGGGGTGGGGGTGGGGGGGCTGTGAAACCTCAGATCCTGCCCTGCGTGGCGTCCCCTCCCTCCGCAGGAGACACAGCCTACATTTTTCAGAGGGAGAAATTAATGAAGGTTTTTAAAATGTGCAATGGGGGGAGAAGAACTTAGTGAAACTCCTGCTGAGGGACGGAGGGCGTCAGTTGCCCTGGGGCGGGGAGCCGAGCGGGGCTGCTAGTCCGGGGCAGATGCGCCCGCGATAGGCCGGCTGGTCCTGGAGGCTTCGCCGAAGCTCCGCGTCTGGCGGTGGGGGTGGGTTAATTGCCTCGTTAGTTAATCAAGGGAGGGACTGTGTCAGCGTGTAAACGTCGGTGTCGGCGTGTGCGTGTGTCTGGGGGGTGAGTGGCAGTGAGATCGGCCCTGGTGGACTTGCCCCCGCTCCCCGCCCTGCCTCCTCGGCCGCCCCAGCGCGCCGGCCCGCATCACCCGATCCCCGGGCTCCACCGCGTTCGCAGGCCCTTGAGTGGGGTGTGTAACTTTCTAGCCCTTCCCAGTCTCGAGATATTTTTGGCATTTCATCTTTTAAAGACCCTGGAAGTTGCGGCTCAATCTCCTCCCTAAAAACAAAAAAGAAAACAAAAATATATACGGGGTAGAACGTTGAAAGGGCTATTGAGTGGGGTAAAAAACCGAGTCTCTGAACAAAGGTCCTAGTTAGAGAAAAAGGCAGGAGGCCTATATATAAGGCCTGTGTGTCGCGTCTGTCCCGGGGTGGGGAGTGGAATTATCGAGGGGCAGAGACAAGAAATTGGGAATGGTGGTGAGGCGGCTTGTTTTCATATTTACATCATGCAAAGAACTTAAATATTAAGCGTGAGTTTTAGAGTAAGCACAGTTTCTAATTCTTTTGAAAGTCCCTGCTCTGTGTTCAGCCCCAGGAACATTGAATTAATGGGGCTTGTGTATCATCTTTGTGAGGTGGTTTGGAGAGTTTTTCCTCCGGTTATTTTAAGCTTATGAGAGCACATTAACGTGATTGGGGTTTGTGGCCTTTGTCCGCAACTGCCTTTCTTTGAATGTGCCAATATCCATAGCATTGAAGAACTGTAATTAAGATGATCAGTTTTTCCATTTGCTCCCCTGTTTTTCAGAAGTTTGAGTGGTTTTTCATCTGCTCAGCTGACATTTACTATTTAGTTTGTGTCCATGGACAGACTTTTGTTTTAGTTTTGCATTTTCTAAAAGTTTTAGAACACTCTGGGCAGGTAAGAGTTCCAGAAGGTGCTAAACTAAAATAATTGTATTTAAAAAATGAAGGAGATGCCAGGCCAGGGTAAAATTAATGATTTCTAGCAAAGTAAATTTTAAGTAATGTTTACTTGTCCAACTTAACTTTAAAGATTTATGTTATCTAGATAAGGTTTTATGTTCCTATTTTAAAGACATCACCCTAGCAAAGAAGCATGAACTGGCTGGAATTCATATCCCAACTGCGAGTGCCTGTTGACCTTGAGCTATTCCCTCCCCTTATCAGGTCTTCAGTTACTTTATCTGTAAAATGGGGGTGGGTGATCACTACTTACCTCACCGGGTGGTTGTGAGACCCAGTGAATAAAATGGCTCAGAAAAATTAACAAACTGCTAAATAAGTGTGAGATACTAAATTCACACAATTACATTAGGTATTTTGAAGTCTTTAATAAAAGAATACTTTCCATGGACATGGACAACAGGTGGGATTGACTTTGGGGGGAATGGGAGGGGGACAGAGGGGAGCAAAAGGGGATGGATGTAATACAACAACAATAACATTTTTAAAAAACCACACACACAAAAGATAATACTTTTTTATCATTGGTGGTGATTGGGGAGGTTGAAGGTGGTTTGGAGATAAATTAAGGCATTTTATAATTTGAAATTGCTGCTAAATTAGAAGAGGAATTTGGGCCCAACTTCTCTTAAAATTATTATTATTTTTTAAAGATCTTTTTATTATTTTTAGAGAGAGGGAGAGATACATCAATATGTGGTTGCCTTTCCCCTGCCTCCAGCTACAGACCTGGCTGGTGACCTGGCTGGGAATTGAACCAGTGACATTTCGGTTCACAGGCCAGCACCTTATCTACTGTGCCGCCAGCCAGGGCTTTCAAGTTATTTTTTATCACTATGCTAGGTAATTTTTTGCCATACAGCTAACTGAATAAATCATTTTAGAGAAATTTTAAACAATTTTTTAACATTTTTCTTAGTGTTATAATTTTTGTCTGAGTTTTTTTTCTTTGCTTAATCCCTTCACCTTTTCACCCCCCTCCCCCAACTTCCTCATGTCTGGCAGCTGTCAGTTCTCTGTATCTTTGAATCTGTTTCTATTTTGTTAATTTTGCACTTTCTCTGACTTGGCTTATTTATTTATTTAAAAAAAATTTATTTCATTATTTTTAGGAAGAGGGGAAGGGAGAGAGCAGAGAGGGAGAGAGACATCAATGTATGGTTGCGTTTAACCTGCCCCCAGGCACAGACCTGACTGGAGACCTGGCTTGCAACCAGCCTGGTTATGTGCCCTGGCTGGGAATCGAACCTGCGGCCTTTGGGTTCGCAGGCTGGCGCCTTATCCACTGTGCTACCAGCCAGGTGGCTTATTTTTTATATAGCATTTTACTCCACAGGTCAGTTCATGTTGTTGCAAAAGGTAACATCTCTCTCTTTCTCACTCTCCTTTTTTTTTTAATGCCAAAGGTACCACAGCTGTTTTATCTACTCATCTGTTGATGGGCACTCAGGTTGTTTCCTGCACTTGGTGATTGTAAATAACGCTGCAATGAACATAGGGGTGCTTATATTCTTTTGAACCAGCGTTTGGAGTTTCTTGGGATGTATTCCCAGAAGTGGAATTGCTGGATCAACAGGCAGTTCCATTTATGATTTTATGAGGAAATTCCATACTGGTTTCCACAGTGGCTGCGCAAGTCTGCATTTCCACCAACAGTGCACCAGGGTTGTTCCCTTTTATATACTACATCAGCACCTACACTGGTTTTTGTTTACCTTTGTATTATTGACAAAGTATGGGTCTATGCTTGGTATGTGGCTCTGAAGAAACTGACTTTCTCATACTACACTTAAAGAACATTTTAATTTTTTAATATAGTCTGGGGGGGTTCTGTTTGTGTTTTAATTTTAAGTGGATGGGTGGGGATCTTTGTGAGCAAATATGATTAACAGTTGCCCTTTTGTTTTTCCCTGTTTGCTGAGATAATTGGAATGGCTCAAGTTGAAAAAGTAACCTGTTTATTGCTTCTTGTCTTCACTCTAGTTCTTGCTCCTGCCAACCTGACCCCAGTTTTCCCTCATTTAAATCACTTTAAGTTCTTTTAAACTTGCCCCTTCAAATCATTTCCTTAAAACCTTTTCCTTGATTTCTTGGTTGTCTAGGTATGTTTCATTTTGGGATTACAGTGCTAAATTTGTTGACATTGTTGCTTTTGTTTTCATGACTGGATTATAGGCTTCTTGGAGGCAAAATTTAATACCACTGTGTTTAGCATGAAGGTGCAGTCATAACCTGATTGAAAAGAATAGCCATTTTCCTTTCCACTCTACACCAGTATTGTCAGCCTCACCTTGGCTACTATGCAGCCAGTCTTCTTGCTTGGAAAGGATCTTGCTCAGATGCTTTTTGGTTTAGTGACTGTAGCCTCTTCGCATCGTCCTGGCCACAGTGACAGTACACCTCGACAGAGTGCTGGAATAAGAATTTGGTGGATATTGTATGTTAAGTGTAAATTGTAGATTGTTATATAAACTTGTCTGTTCTTAGCATGTAATAGCTTCATGTTGTTTTTTTTTTTTTTTAATTGCCTGTGTGTAGTTTAAATAGCTATGTTACAGATTTCTTGAAGGTATAAGCGAACCCCTAGCAATTGTTCTCCATAATCTCTACCTTGTCTGCTTAGTGTACTTTGTACATGTTGGGTGCTTACTGCTGAATCAGTCTCTTGATTTTTATTTAAGTAAAATGTAACTTGGCTAATGTCCTGGATTTTTGAAAATGCAGTTCCTTTATATACCTGAAGCTTAGATAATATTATTAACTGATATTACTGCAGTAGACCTGATTGTTTTTAAATTAACTCTAGTGTCATAATTTATTGATAGTTTCCATTTACTATTAAAAAAAGTTGTTTTCTTAATTCCCATAGTGACCCAGTTGATCTCTGAGGCCTTTTAGATTTGGTTTGGTTTTTGTAGTTTCTTTAAGCTGGGTTGGCCAGAAATGACCTTGTCTGTTACTCAAACTTACCTGTTCTGTCTTCAGTGTGGTGCAGAAGCTGTTGATCGTAGTCAGTTTTATAGTTAGGCATGATTTAAAATGTCATTTTAACTCCCTGGCTGGTGCACAGCCACCCAAAGGTTGCTGGTTCGATTCCCAGCCAGGGCACATGACCAGGTCTCCAGCCAGGTCCATGGCAGGAGGCAGGTGAAAGGCAACCATACATTGCTATTTCTCTCTCTCTGCCTCTCTCCCCGCCCCTCTCTCCCGACATAATAAATAAAATCTAAAAACAAAACAAAAAACCCACTTCATTGTAGTGGTGTAGGATAAAAAAGCTGCCTGCTACTCTCCTGCTACCCTGTTCTTTCGTTAGTGAACAGTTCTGTTTAAATGCATATCTGATGGATTCCAGTCTGGCAGTGTGCCTTTTCTGTCTTTGTGTTCTTGGACAAATAATTAACCTTCATGAGTTTTCAAGGGCCTAATCTGAAAAATGTGGTTTATTGCTACCTAACTTAGAGTTAATTGTCATTTATACTTGTTACCTAACCTAGAGTTAATTGTCATTTATATGCTACACACTGTATTTATGAAATTAGTGTGCAAAGATGGACTGAAACACAGGGCCCTTTCTGCTCTGGTTCATCGCAGCATTAACCATCCATCTCCTCATTTGGTAAAGCCCCTCTACCTAGAACATACTTCTGTTTCATTAATGTAGGTATTCTGTTTGAAAATATTTGCATATACAATAGTACTCCATAGCTGATTCTGAATTCCTAGAGGTACCTGACCCCATAAGAATTCTTTTAAGTGATCTTTGAAGGAAGAAGCATTGGGAGAAAAACATAATAACTGTAAGTGAAAATGTTTCGTAATGATTTAGTATCCTATTTGTTCTGATAAGCATTTTGGATTATTGTTAATGCTAAAAAGTTTTGGGGGTTTTCTTTTTAATCTACCGGTTTGTATTTCAGATATTACAAGATATTTTAATCTTATATTAAAAAACTAGGGAAAGCTATTTCATAGTCTTTAATTGTCCCTTCTTTACATCTAATGGCTGATAATTTCAGTGCAACATTGAGGACCTAAATATGTTTTGATGCAGTGTGCATATTTATTAAATATAAGATTGCATTTTCTACATCATTTTAGTTTATCATCTTTGCTTTTTATTTATTTTTATAAATGTGGTGTTATTACCCCTACAGGATTTCAGAGACTCTATAAGCTGAAATATCTTATCAACAGGCCTTCAAGACTTGAAATTACAGCATTTCAATATATTTAAATCAATTTGTTAAGCTGTTATAACCAACGATTTCTACCCTGATTTCAAACCTTACTCATTCCACATGTCAGCAGCAGTCTGAATAAATAGGTGTACCTTGTGCTATCTTCTTAAGGTCAGATAAACTCATTTTAAAGTCATTATATTCATATATATCATATATATATATATATAAAGTCATGATATTCATATATCATGAATGATATACTGAAAACTCAAAGTGAATTTTTATAGATCGCCTAACTGAAATTCATTACTGAGTTTTGTTTTGTTTTTTAAGATTTTATTTATTTTTAGAGGGGAAAGGAGAGAGGCAGAGAGGGAGAGAAACATTAATGTATGGTTGCCTTGCACCTGCCTCCAGCTATGGACCTGGCTGGAGACCTGGCTTGCAACCTGGTTATGTGCCCTGACCTGGGAATCGAACCAGCAACCTTTGGGTTCGCAGGCTGGTGCCTTATACCAGCCAGGTTGAGTTGTAATTTAAGCGGCTTTGTGTCCTCAGAGGGCAGGTTCATGGAGATCATGTGAAGGGCCTTCCAACCCCCTTTTTAAAATTCTTGAATACCAAGTGCTTGTAGTTAGTTGCCTTATAAATAGCAAATATATGAAAGTGCTGCAACTTCTGCTGTTGCCCAAGTATTTGGTGATCAAGTCTGTTTTGTATCTTGGCTGCCATGTAGTCAGATTGAATGCTTGTTTTTGAACACATGCAGGGACTTCGTTACACCCAGCTTTCTTTGATTATTTACCTGGTGTGGTACCCCTCCACCATCTTACATCTCTTTAACTACAAATACACACTATCTTCCAGTAATTTCTGTGTAAACCTTTTGCTCTTATTTCCTCTTTTCTTCTATGATACTGTGTTTGTTTCATTTATGACATTCACAGTCTGTTAATGCAATTAGTTGTTTATATCTTCTTTACTAGATCTTTGAGCTTCTTAGGGGTGGAGGTCTCATTCTTCTTTACCCCCAGTGGCTGGCACAAGGCTTCTGACACAACGCCCTGTACGTGCTAAGTGGCAGTAGTAGCCTTTGTTTTGGTGACACACTGAGAAACTATATTGTGAACTAATACTAGCATCATTTGCCATAGTTTATTGTTAACCTGCTCAGGTTTGGTAGCTGAGTGTAGGGTCCTAGTTCATAAATTTCTCTGAATTAGGCTCGTTAAAATTAGCTAATTAATGGATTGTTAAAGCATTAGATTATTTTAGTAACTTGGTTACCCCCAAGTTTAGCATTTGGGGCTTAGGTTTATTAGTAGACAAAAGTTTATTTACTTATACATATTAAGTGCTTACTGTACCAGGACGGCTGGAGGAAAACAAAAGGGACTCAAGCTGTAGTTCTTGTCTTCTGGATTCTGCTAACACTTCATTTAGTTGATAATCACTTACCTTGTCTAACCTGTAAATGCATTTCCTGCGTTTACAAAACTTGATGAGAACCTAAGAAAACAGATGAATTAGGGTATGATTTTTGGCTGTACTGAATTGTTGGAAGTGCCTTCATTATACAGATGTTTTACCAGCAACTCATGTGTGTTACTGGTTCCATTAAAGGTCTCCCTTCTTGGAGAATGCTGAGGAGAAATAAGAGATTTATAAAATGAGGTCTTTTATGTTGAAATTGACTTTATTGCAAATGAATCCAAATTATGACATTATATAACAGAAGTACAAAGTTGAGTTTTATATGGTGGGCACACCAAAATTTAGAGAGAAATTCTACCCTGGGTTGAAGATTCCAAGGAAGACTTCATGGGAGAGGAGGGACCTGAACTGGCCCTGATTGTTTGGATAGGGATAGGAGAATGGGGAGATTAGAGAGCAATGTAGCTGTGGCCAGGGTCTAATGGTAGGATAAACTGGTTTTCTGGAGTAGAGGGTCCACTTTGATGAAGTAACAGGAAATGTGGACAAAGAGTAAGAAATTAGATGTAACAGATTTAACAGACAGATATTAAATGTATTGCTAATCCCTGAATAAACAAAGACGACATGAATAAGGTACAAAAGTATTTAATTTGTAAATGAACTAAAACCTGAAGTGCTTTAAGATCTTATTTATGTTTATATGAAATTGCTTTCCTTTTTTGTACTGCACATAAGGGTTTTTGTGGCAAGTTTTGGGCCTACAGGAGCAATGGAGGTAAAACATGTTCAGTTTCCGTCTTACCATAAAATAGTTATGTCCAGTAGGCAGAAGCTGGTTAAGTGTCTGATGAATCCCACTGCTCCTCAGTTCAGTCACAGACTCCTTAAGGGGAAAGTGACATTCATTCTTGTCTTAACACATTCAACTCTTTATTCAGAAACTTTCTCCCCTTAAAATCAGGGTGCTGTTTGAGAACTAATACGGTCTTTTTGTGAGTCGCACAGTGATTTGTTAGTCATGTTTATAGGACAAACTTTGGCTTACCAAAGTGAATTGTGGCTTAAGTGTTTATGTACTCTTATTTTTTTATATGTTATTTATTATGCTATTAAAATTGTCCCAATTTCCCCCCCTTTGCCTCCATTCTCTTAAGCAGTGCCCGCTGCCCCTTAGTTTGTGTCCATGGGTCATCATGTAAGTTTTTTGGCTTCTCCATTTCCTATACTGTTCTTAGTATCTCCCTGCCTATTCTGTACCCATCAATTCCGCTTCTTAATCCCTGCACATTTTCCCCCATTCACCCCTTCCCCCTCCCTCCCAACTGATAACCCTCCATACGATCCTCATACCTATGACTCTGCTCCTGTTCTGGTTGTTTGCTTTGAATTTTATGTATTTATTTACTTTTATTTTTTTTGAGATGGGGGAAGGGAAAGGGGCAGAGAGGGAGAGAGACATCAATATGTGGTTGCCTTTCACCTGCCTCCAGCCACGGACCTGGCTGGAGACGTGGCGTGCAACCTGGTTATGTGCCCTGGCTAGGAGTTGAACCAGCGGCCTTTGGGTTCGCAGGCTGGTGCCTTACCCACTGAGCTACCAGCCAGGGCTTGCTTTGTTTGAGTTTTAGATTCCATTGTAGGTAATTGTGAGTTTGTTGTCATTTTACTGTTTGTAGTTTTGCTCTTCTTTTTCTTAAATGTATCTCTTTAGCATTTCATGTAATAATGGCTTGATGATGATGAGCTCCTTTAGCTCTACCTTGTCTGGGAAGCCCTTTATCTGCCCTTCCATTCTGAATCATAGCTTTGCTGGGTAGAACTTCTGTCTTGGTTGTAGGTCCTTGCTTTTCATCACTTTGAATACTTCTTGACACCCCAACCCCTTAATGCCTGCAAAGTTTCTTTTGAGAAATCTTCTGAAGAGTTTTATGGGGACTCCTTTGTAGGTAATTATCTGCTTTTTTCTCTTGCTGCCTTGAGATTCTCTCTTTATCTTTAACCTTTGGCATTGTAATTACGTGTCTTGGTGTGATCCCCTTTGGGTCCAACTTGTTTGGAACTCACTTTGTGCTTCCTGGACTTGTATGTCTCCGACGTCTGTTCCAAAAGTATTGGTGGCTCTAACTTTTAATTATATTGATGTTGCCTCAGTACTTTCGGGGCAGATGTTGTATTTCCTTTGCCAAATTTGGGATGTTTTCTTTCATTAGTTTTTCAAGTGAGCTTTCAATTTCTTACTCTTACTCTTCTATTTCCACCACCCCTGTGATTTGGATGTTGGTATGTTTGAAGTCCCAGAGGCTCCTTAAGCCTATTCTTGTTTTATAGATTCTTTTTTCATCATGTTGTTCTGGTTGATGTTTTTTTTTTTTTTCTTTTTTATGTTTCAAATTACTGATTTGACTCTCAGCTTTATCTGCCCTACTGTTGGCTACCTGTAAATTTTTATTTCCCTTAGTGTAACCTTAATATCTGCCAGGGTCTTTTTTAATGCTGTTGAAGTACCCAATGAGTTCCTTGAGCATTCTTATAACCAGTCTTTTGAACTCTGATAGATGGCTTGTCTCCCTTTTGTTCAGTTGTTTTTTTGAATTTTGGTCTGTTTTTTTTTTTTTTCCCCTTCCATTTTGTCTATACTTCTTTGCCTTCTGGTTTTGGCAGCCTCCCTGTGTTTGATTCTACACGTGTTGTAAAGTAGAGGTGCGTCCACTCCGAGCCTTAATAGCCTGGCTTACTGTGAAAAGTGCACCGGGGAGCCGGATGGGGGAGCCTTAGGTGCTCACCAGGGCCGGGCAACCCATGTGGGCCTGGTTGGTGGAGTTCCCACATGGTGTTGCTTCTCTGTGGCTCTTTGTGGGGGAGGGCTCAGAAAAGGGACTGTGCCTTGCCTGGCCTCTGGAGTTTCATCTGAGCAGAAGCTGTCCCCTGGCTGGGGAATCGAACCAGCGACCTTTGGATTCGCAGGCAGGCGCCTTATCCACTGTGCTCCGAGCCAGGGCACATCTTTTTAACTGCTCTTAACCCTGTCTTTTGAAAAGTTTTGCCCTTCAGTTGCTGCTCTGCGGTAAGACTTGGGGAATTTCAGCTTTGGTGTGGTGCACTCACTCACTGTAAGATAATCTGCTCTGCTTCTTCTAAGCAACTAGTATTACTTTTCAGCTGCCTCTGTATGAGGCCATGCCATTTTTCCCCGTTGACCAAACTAAGTACTACTGAGAGGAACTGAAGGGATAATAGGCCATCATTGGGGATCTTTATTGTAGTGCCTGTTTTAAATGATAATTTCTATTTCTTGGATCAGCTAAGGAGTAGGTAAACTTAACGTTGGCTGGAATTCAGCAGAATTTCTCTTGTGGGGTGGGCCTTCTACTTCATTCCTGTGTTTACTACATTTAGCATTTTAATGCTTAGCTTCTTGTTACTAAAAATATTAATTCGTAGTTGCAAAGTCAACTTTTGAGAGTTTACTATATTTAGAGAAACTTAAAACTTTTTCAGGATGCCTGCTGAGTTTATTTAAATTTTAATTCAGTAGTAAAGGATTTGGGAAGTTTCTGTATAACTTAAGAGAGGTTTCAAGTTAGGAGTGGATTAATCTGTAGTTCTAAGGAATGTGAAGTAAAGAACTTACTTAAATAGTGGTTCTAAAAATCTTGCAGTTATTTGTTCAAAGGGCTAGCATTATAATTGTGGTGAAGAAATTATTTTGGTTTTTGCCAGTGCTTGCTGCATTTTTCTTTTAAAGATGTTGCTTGAATTGCATTACTAATATTCTTAAACCTAGAAAAACAATAATTTAAGACATCTCTGCTCTTGCTGAAGTTAGTCTGAAGTTAGCAATGGAGATAGAATTAATGTGTATGAACAATAAGCAAATGGTATATATAATGATAAATATAAGAATGCTTTTTATTACAAGTCCTGGTTCTATATTTGGGATTATGAAATAGATAAATTGTGATTGTTGGCCATGAGTTTATAGTCTCATAGGCAGGGTAGTAAACTTGAGAATAAAATTAACCATAAAAGCCATTATACTAAGTTCCGAGACATTAGTCAGATGTCTCAGCAGATGACTAAGCTGTTTGGATAGATAGTAAAAATATTATCAAGGCATTTCTCAGACTAGTTATATTAATCCATATCCATATCTACTTGGCCACACTGAATTTCTTATTCCTTCTTACCCTTCTGATGTGTTTCCCTGTCAGTATGTGTAACGTACTCTAATAGCGATCTAGATCAGTCAATTGGTATGGAAGTGTAATCATATTAGAATAATAAGAAAAGCCTGTGTAAATAATAATACAGCAACTAATCTTGAATCTTTCCCTTGACTGAGTAGTACTTGACCTAGGTTAGTAGCCAGGGGACTGGCTGGTAGGTGGGGTGGGGTTGGGTAATAAGTTACACATTCTAGACAAGGAGTGCCAGAGGGTGGGTGAGAATCTTGTCAGAAGAGACTGTGTATTCTTTTAGTGGCAGAAGATAGTTAAATGTAGTGAGTAAATATAGTTGGCATTCTTTTTATTTTCTGTGGCTTTTGTAGTGAGTTTTTATTTAGTTCCATATCTTTACATAGGAAGATTATCATTTTCTTCCTGTGCTTTAAATATCCTTGGGTTATTCATAAACTCAATTGGAGTAACATGAAAAATATTGAGTATAGTGGAAAATAAGACAAAAGTATGACCCCATTATTAGCTATGCATAGGTGTACTTGAACCTTGTATTCCTCTTTAAAGTGGGCATTTTTCATCATATAACTTTATTTAGCAATACACATTTACAGATTTTGAAGACAGTATTAAATAGAAAGAATATGGGCTTTGAAGCCACACTTGGGCATTTAAATGGGCTCCTCCATAGTTTTGCTATGTGATCTTGAGCAAGTCGTTTAAACTTAGTTTACTTGGGTATAAAATGGTTGCTGCTAGAGTCTTTTTTTTTTTTTTTAAGACTTTATTTATAATTTTTTAGAGAGAGTGGAAGGGAGAGAGGCAGAGAGGGAGAGACATCAGTGTATGGTTGCGTTTCACCTGCCTCCAGCTATGGACCTGGCTGGAGACCTGGCTTGCAACCTGGTTATGTGCTCTGGCTGGGGAAACGTACTAGTGGCCTTTGGGTTCGCAGGCCGGTGCCTTATCCACTGTGCCACCAGCCAGGGCTCTTTAGTCTTGGATAAATAGTATATACTTGATAAATTGTAGCTGTTGCTATTTTTATTTATTTTGATGAAATATATATTAATTTGAATAGTTTAGAGGAGGGTTTGCAAGATGCCAGGTAGTAAATATTTTTGTCTTGTCAGGACATGCAGTCTCTGTTGTTACTTCCTGAAAGCAGCCATGGGCTGTGTTCTAGTAAAACTGATTCAGCATGAAATGGTGGGCCAGGCATGGCTTGCTGGTTGCAGTTTGCCAATCTCTTCTCTAGAATATTATTTGCTGCCTTTACCTGGTTCAGAGAATTTAAAGTGCTTTGTTAATCTTTTAAAGTGGTAGTGTTTACATGATAAAGGAGTTTAGAGTAAGTGGCTGGTTTAAGAGATGTGACTGGGATTCACCCTGACTCTGGTTCTTATACTGCTCTCCCTATGACCTTGGGTAAGTCACTTCATTTTGGCTTCAGTCTCCCATCTGTAAAGTAGTGAAACCTAAAAAGCCAGTGTTTGTGCTGTGTGTCATCTACTAGACCCAATAAGCAGAGGCAGGGATTAAACTTTCATGGGTGCTTTATTCAGATGGCCCTCGTGAGAAGACAGTGGGTTTGTACCCTAACAGATTGTCTTAAATTAAGTAGGCCCTTTAGTAAGGAGAAAAGTGTAGGTAAGGGGTTTGGAATTCTGGGGAAAAGTTAATGAGAATAAGATAAAAGCTGCAGCATTCTTCCCTCCTGGATGGAGGGTGTTTGTGTCCTGGGTGGTGGTCATTTCACCCTGGACTATCATGGCTCAGATACCATCTGATGGCTTGCAGTCCTCCTGAGGCACAAGGGTGGAACCGCTTATGGTCTCCTAGAGTCAAGGTGGGTCATACGTTCAGTTCCTGAAATAATAGTTTTTTAAATACATTGATTATTACGCTTATTAGCTGTTAACTGAAACTAAATTTTTCCAATATTTGAGTTCTACATCAGTAAGAAGAATAATAGTACCTATGGGCCAAGTTTATAGTGAGGATTAAAGTATTTAATATGTAAAACTTTTAAGAACATTGCCTGGTACAGGGTAAGTGCTTAGTGTTTTATGGTTAGCAACCATTCTTTTTGAGAGGAAGCATTTTTATTTTCCTTTCTTTTACTGATTGCCTCTCCAAAAAACAGGATTGAGAAGATGAATTTCTCTGATACCATTTTGGAATTACCTGAGCGGTAGTGTTTTAGAATTGAAGAGTGTTGTTGGGCTGAGCAATGGGATGGACTTGTGATCTAGTTTCCTAGGTGTTTGACCATGGGCAGCTTTTTAAGTGTGTAAGTTCCAGAAAATACAGACCTAACAGGGTTCCTTTGAGTTTTTAATGAGAGAGTGAAACCTTAGTACAGTGGTTTAAGTGATCAAATAGTTAGTTCCCAGACTTTTATTAGAATAATGGCTCTTAGAAGTTTAATAATAGCTTTTATCCTGATAATTCTTTTAAGTGACTTATTTTTTTTAATTAAAATTTTAAAAATTATTTTTAGAGAGGGGAAGGGAGAGAGGCAGAGGGGGAGAAAGACATCAGTGTATGGTGGCCTTTCACCTGCCTCCAAGTACGGACCTGGCTGGAGACCTGGCTTGCAACCTGGTTATGTGCCCTGGCTGGGAATCAAACCAGGGCTTAAATGACTTATTTTTACAGTTGATATAAATATGTAAAATTATAGGTGACAGTGTGTGAATTCATTAATTTCAAGATGCTATAATTTAGGTGTTCAGTAAATTCAATGGACAGTTAAAATGCAGCTTTAAAGCTTCAAAGGAAAAATACCCTTGACCTGAATTGACATGTATTTTGAAAACTTTTGGTGGTGGTTGGGTAGTTTTTACATTTGGTTCAGGTTCAAAGGTTTTATCAGCCCTGGCTGGTGGCACAGTGGATAAGGTGCTGGCCTGTGAACCCAAAGGTTGCTGGTTTGATTCCCCAGCCAGGGCACATAACCAGGTTGCAAGCCAGGTCTCCAGCCAAATCTGTAGCTGGAGGCAGGTGGAAGGCAACCATACCACACATTGATGTGTCTCTCCCTCTCTGCCTCTCTCCCTTTCCCTCTCTCTAAAAATAATAAAGTCTTATAAAAAAGAAAAAAGTTTTATCATTTCTAATAGTTTCAAATAAGTAGGTCAGTTTTGGATGTATGATATGGCTTACTTTTTTTGGATCTCTTTATGATAGTTTTAGACGTACAAAATGTTCTAAGAGCAGTATAAGGAATGTCCCCTATTCACCTTTACCCATTTTCAAGATAATTTTTTTATTGTTAGACGATAATATTTTTAATCAATGAAAAGCTTTATTATTTAATTTCAAAAAAGAAATATATGCAGTAAAATCTGGAGAAAGGTCAACACAGTGAACATCTTTTTCCATGTGGCTCTTTACCAGTCTATACACTTGTTGACTTTTCATGATTGATGCGAATGCACAGTAATGTTTAGTTCTTAACACCTAGTGAACATTATTATATTGAGCCAGAGGGCCCTCACTGGCACTTGGATACTGTTAAGTGGCCCTGCTTTTTAATGGACTTTGAACAGTGAGTACATCCCTGCTCCTCCCCTTTACTTGTTAGGTGGGGCCATACCGTATTCCTCCAGCATTTTTTTTTTTTTTTTTTTTTTTTCCAGAGAGAGGGAGAGACACATCCATGTATGGTTGCCTTTCACCTGCCTCCAGCTACAGAGCTGGCTGGAGACCTGGCTTGCAACCTGGTTATGTGCCCTGACTGGGAATCGAACCAGCGACCTTTGGGTTCGCAGACCAGCACCTTATCTACTGTGCCACCAGGCAGGGCTCTCCCTCCAGCTTTTGATAGGGGATACTAAACTATTTTCTAGAATTGTGAAAGGTGTAGATGAAACTGGAAAATCTAGTGTTTATGCTGCCTGTAACCTACCAGACCCAATAAGCAGAGACAGGGATTGAATCTTTATGAGCGCTTTATTCAGATGTTTGGCAATTTGAGAAGACAAGGAGTTTGCACCCTAACAGGCTGTCTTACATTCCATTATAAATGGGCCCTTTTTATAAGAAGAAAGGTTTCAGTAAGGCGTTTGGAATTCAGGAAAAAGCTAATGAGATAAAGCTGCAGCATTCTTCCATCTGTGTCCTGGGTGGAGGGGTGTCTTGGTGTCCTAGTCTGCCATCACCTCACCCTGGAGTATAATGGCTCAGGTATTGTCGTGATGGCTTGCAGTCCTCCTGAGGCACAAAGGTGGAACTACTTCTGGTCTCCTGGAGTCAAGATGGGTCATTCCTTCAATTCCTGATACAATAGCTTTTTACATTTATTGATGACTAAGCTTATTAGCTGTTACCTGAAACTAAAATTCTCCAACTTGAGTCCCCCATCATAGGGTAGGCAAATTCAGAGTGAATGAAGACCAGTGTCACATGGCTTTGAGAGAGAGAATTCTGGTAGCTCAAAGGAAAACGGAAAGTGCTAAGAACTAACACACTTTTCACCTTAGTTGAGGGGCTCTGTAAGGTCTTCTTAAAGAAATATTTTAAACCTCTTGTTTCTGAGAATAATAAAATAAGTGAGGACCTTTGTTGCAATTGAGGAACTGTTGTGTGCCAGGGACTGTTTTGTACACCTACTTTTGCCTCACCATATATCGTATGGAATCCTTTGCCTTTAACTTTTACTATGTATTATCTTCTCTCTTCCTAAAGGACCTCTTTCTCTTTGCCTCCCATTCCTTAATAATGATTCCGCTTATCTGTACTTGCCCACTTGAAGAATTGTAGGTGAAAAGACTTTAACATTTTTCAAAATAAACTTTATATTCTATAATAGATTTATAGAAAAGTTGCAAAGAAAGTTACCTGTACTCCTCAGCCAGCTCTCCTTTTGTTCAGATCTTAAGTTGTTACGATTTATTTGACTCAACTAATGAACCAGTATTGATATATTACTACCTCTACTTTACTTGGATTTCCTTAGTTTTTACCTCATGTGTTTCTGTTCCAGGATTCCATCTAGGGTTCTACCACATTACATTTAGTGAACAATTCTTAAACATTTATACTCTTTGAGTCATGTATTTCTGATTATAAAGTGCAGAGTGAGTTAAAATTCAAATAAATAAAAATGTAAGAAAATTAAGAACCATCTATAATACCACCTAATAACCACTATAAACATTTTTGTGTTTTCTTACAAATTTCCTAATAAAAATGGATGTGTAATATATTTCCCTTGCTATTATATGATGAACATTTTCGTATTTCATTGTTAGGTCTTCATTAATGTTTGATTTATATATACTTGACTAAACCATAATTTATCCACTCTTTTAATCCTGTGCTAGATATTTACAAAACTAATACTAATAGTGCTTCAAGGAACAGCTTAGTATCTAAAACCAGATTTTTAAATGAGGTGTTTTCCTCATTTATCTTATCTACTAACTTGGGAAATATTCTTGTATACGTGTAAGGGATGTATTTGTGTGCTTGTGGCAGTCCAGGGAAGAGGCCAGAGGCTCCTTAGGACTTAGAAGGTTCTCTCTTGACCACCTCTCTGATGTCGGCCCCTAGTTCTCTCACTGGCTCTTGCCCCCTGGAATGCCCTTTTAGGTCTGTATGCTGTTCCCTCCTGCTTGAGGCCCAGATGTTATTCCTAAAAGAGGCCTTTGTTGACCACCCTCTGCATAATCACTCCTTCATCTGATAGGAAAATTGTACCTGCATGCAATAGAAAACTTGACTAACAGGGCCTTCGGTGGTTGGGGTTACTTCCCCCCGGCCAGTGCCATAGTTCAGCTGTGCAGTGGTCCTAGAGAGGGCCAGCCTCTGTTTCTCCTGTGCCGCTCAGCCAGTAATTCCCTGGACACCAGGGAACTGGGTAGAAGCCGGCTGTGCATCACATTTAGGCAGGAAGGAGAAAATACGGTCTTTAAAAAAAATCCAGAATGCCAAAGTATTCCTAGAGGATGCCTAGAACACCTTACCAGACCGCCTATTGGGGAGAACTGGGTCATGCCTCTGGCAAATGGTAGTTTTGCCTTTTAAATTCTTTTCATCTGCAATCCTAAGAGATGCCTTATCTTGTATCACCAGAATCTGTGTAGATAAATTGCACAAACAATATTTGATCATTATGCCTGCTGTTGTTTTCTGTTTATTTGATCAGAAGCTTCTGGTTATGACCTTTAGATCTGGGAACTCTAAATGTTTTTTTTGTGGTGTGGACTCTTTAGTAGTCTGAATCTGGACTTGTCAAAATAGTATTTCTAAACTCATGAAATATTTGCCTAAGACAATCTGGAATATATCAGAATGTTGAAATCTAGTTCTCAAAAACTGTTAAACTAGTCTGTTGTAATATAGTAATAGGTTTCTTTATTAGAACTGTCAATAATGTGATCTAGCAGCTGTTCAAAGTAGTGATGGTGTAAATGATATTTTGAGGTATCTCCAACAATTGTAATGTGATACAATATCTGTGACTTTTCTTCGTTCAAAGTCAAAGGTACTACCAATAATATTGTGGTTTGTTGTTCATGATAGGAGGGAATGTTAAAATTTCGTTTAGAGGTTTTATTAAAAATATTTAAAAATACTTTGATTTTTTTTTTAAGAGGGGAAGGAAAAAGAAACATTGATTTGTTGTTTCATTTATTTATGCATTCATTGGTTGATTCTTGTATGTGCCTTTACTGGGGATTGAACCCGAAACCTTGGCATATCAGGACACTGTCCTAACCAACTGAGCTACCCAGCTAGGCTGAAATTATTTATTTTAAATCCAAGTTCATGAACTGATTATGAACCACTGGTCTAAATTGATTTCAGGGCTCTCAGTTTGTAGTTGGAGGAAAATACTGGCTTTAGTCCCATCAAGACTTATCCCCTAGGGCGAAGGGAGGAGTCTACTTCCTCAGAAGTGAAGGGATTGGTACCTCCTCTAAGACCAGGATTTTTTTAATAGGGAAAAGAGATGGGGTAGATGGAATTTGGGTAGGGAACATGAGTATCTTCTTCCTTCTTCCCCTCATAGTACTGTCTAATATTATTTACTATTTGTCTGCCTCCCTAGTAGAATATAAGTTTTGCATGGAGATGCACTGAAAATGCTGAAAGAATTAGTTGTTCTCGTCAACTTTTTACCTACTAATTTTTAGAGTGGGGAAGCAAGGGAGAAACATCAGTCAGCTGCCTCTTGCATGCCCTCAACCTGGGACCTGGCCCACCACCCAGGCATGTTTCCAACTGGGATGGAACGGCATCCTTTCAGTTTGCAGGATGAGCCACATCAGTTAGAACTGATATTTTATTTTAATCACATTTCAAAGTTTTTCTAAAGCAACATTTCTTATTGCTTAAAGACACATCAGTGGCTTTTTGACAATTGGAATGCTGACGTCTATTTATTGAATGCGTTTTTTTCTTTCCATATAACTGTCTTGGGGTATGTACTCCTCAGTCTTTAGGTTTTGGTATAAAGTTTTGTTGTAACTGTCAGAATGGCTTTCATCAGTGAATCTACAAATGACAAATGTTGAGGATATGGAGAAAAGGGAGCCCTTGTGTTTTGTTGGTGGGAATGCAAACTGGTGCAGCCACAGTGGAAACAAGTATGGTGGTTTCACAAACAAGAGATTCCTCTTCTGGGCACTATCCAAAGAAACCTGAAACACTCATTTGAAAGAATATATATACCCCTATGTTCATTGCAGTGTTATTTCAATAGCCATGATATATAAACAACACAAGTGTCCATCAACAAGGAGGTAGATAAAAAACATGGTGGTACCTGTATACAACGGGATTATTTCTCAGCTATAAAAAGGAATGAAATCTTACCATTTGTGATAGCATAGATGGACCTGGAGGGTATTATGCTCGGAAAAATAAGTTGGAGAAAGACAAGTACATGATTTCACTTATAATCTAAAGAACAAAAATGAACAATTAAAATGAAAGCAAATTCATAGATACAGAATGGACAGGTGGTTGGCAGGAGGGCATGGGTTGGGGGAGTAGAAGAAAAGGAGAAGGGATTAAGAAATACTAATTTGTAGGTAGAAAACAGTCACAGGGATGTAAAGTTCGCAGGCCGGCACCTATCCACTATGCCACCAGCCAGGGCTACACCCACGATTTTGATGTTGGAACATTTGGAGATGTCCCAGAGGTTCTTAATAAGCCTATCCCCCTTTTCTGAATTATTGTGTCTTCATTTTGTTCTGGGTGAATGTTTATTTATCTCTTCATTATGTTCCAAATGTTGGTTTGAATCCGGGCTTTCTCCCATTGTCTTTTGGTTTCCTATGGATTATTCTTTATCTGCCTTAGTGTAATGTTCATTTCCTCCTTTATCCCCCCCCCCCCCATGAGCTCTCTGAGCATCCTTATCACCAGTGTTTTGAAGTCTTTATCTGTAAGTTGGTCATCTTTTCTCTTAGTTCTTTTTCTGGGTTTTTGTTCTTTCATTTGGGCCTTATTTCTTTGTCTCATCAATTTGGCAGCTTCCTGTGTCAGTAGCATGGCCTGTGTAACAGAAGCACCTGTAAATTGTATGGGGCAAAGTCTTGAGTAATGGCCAAGACAGGGCGGCCCACGTCACCACTTTGTGGTTGTGTTGGGAAGGGCTTGGAGAAAGGACAGTGCAGCCACCTGGCTTCTGGCTTTTCGCCCCGTGCTCGCCCCATTTCCAGTTCCTTCAGCCCCTTCATGTGTGTGACTGGTGCCCTTCCAGCTGTTGCCCCTCTGGTGAGCCCCAGAGTGGGTATGTTTGTGAAAGACTGTACTGGCCCTTTCAGTGGCACAAATCGGGTGCTTTCTTCCACCGCCTCAACCTGCAGTTGGTTTACAACCAGAGGTCAGGAGTTTATTCTTCCTGGCCCTGGAACCCTGGGCTGTGTGGTCTCACCTGGGGCTGGGATTGCTGGCTCCCAAGCTACTCCAGGTTTTCCCACCCATCAGATCCACTGCCTTTCGGAGCCTTGTGGCCTCTCCACCAGTCTCTGTGCCTCCGCCCTCCGACCTGTCTGGACTAACATGTCTCCCTTGTTGGACTCCCTCTTGTACAGCTTGATTTTCTGACGGTTCTGGGTGTTACTGGTTTTGGGATCTGATTGTAATTCTTCTGTGCTTGCCCAAGGAGGGGAAGCATGTCTACCTACACCTCCATCTTGACCGGGAAAGTTAGTGTAGTGTTTTTAATATAGTCGCAGCTTTGCAGCTATCAACCACCATCTAATTGCATAATTTCATCATTCCAAAAAGAAACCTTGTAGGTTTTTAGAATTGACAATTAGATATTGATATGCTACTTCCATGTAGTTAAAATTTTGATATGCTACTTACATTAGTTAAAATCTTTCTGATCCCCCCTCCCAAAGAAAATCTTCCCCATTGTATCTAACAGGACTACAAACGGAAACTAGGTTTGCATTCTCCTGGGAGGGTTCATCCTTTTTGGCAATTTCACTTACTGTTTACACTTAAAATTGTTATTTGAATTTCAGTATCCTGTTGACTACAAAATACACTTTGTTGGTTGTGGCAGTGTCACTTGAAAGGCTGTTTTTGGAAGAGGCCAAATTAACCTCAGATCCAAACTCACTGATCGTTCTATTTGTCAGGGAGTGCATACCCTGTTCTTTTTTTTTTTTTTTTAAATATATTTTAAAACTATTTTTAGATAGGGGGCAGAGAGGAAGAGAGACATCAATGTATGTATGGTTGCCTTTCACCTGCCTCCAGCCATGGATCAGGCTGGAGACCTGGCTGGAGACCTGGCTTGCTACCTGGTTATGTACCCTGGCTGGGGACTGGAACCAGCGACCTTTGGGTTTGCAGGCTGGCACCTTACCCACTGTGCCACCAGCCGGGGCCCCTGTTCCTTTGATATTCCAAGGTTGTTGAAGTCCAATTAACAGGTATGTTTGTTTTAAAGACCTAGCAGCACTTTCCACATTGTTGTATTTGATAGGCAGTTTGGCTGACAGAGCTTAGGTGTGTGTATTACATATGTAGTTTTGGTGTCTTGTCAGTTCAGTTGTTGAGGCTTTCTTTTAGGCACATCTCCAGTTAATTTCCTTGTCATTTGTTCTTTCACATCCCCTAGGCCTTTGAAGAGAAGCTGTTCTCTGTTTGAAATGGTCCCTTTGCTTCCCATTCTCAAGGGGTTCCTCTTCCCCTGGGTAAATACCATTTTATCTACTGAAGTTTACATATTTCCTCCGCTCGTGGGGGCGGGGGGGTTGCCACACTCAGGGCTTGAGCTGCTCTTCCCTAATAGTAGGTAAGTCATAGTATATCACCTTTTACTCTAGGTATTTGTTTATAGCTTTATCTTCCATTGGTCTGAGCCTCCCAGAGTGCCTTTAAATTGTGCATACATCTTGCTAAAGATTCTAGCCTCAGCACACTCTGCTTATCTCTGAGTTGTCTGTAAAAGAGGGCCAGGGCTAGCTGATACTCTGCATAGTACACATGGAGTCTTCCTTAACCCCTTTGTCACTTCTAGTTTATTCTTGCTGGGTCTGTGATCCCTGTCCCATGTCCCATCCCCCCACCCCCCAAGGAGAAACTTAACTGTTTCGTTTAGAGGTTTGGCATAACCTTCTTTTTCTTGTATCTAGTGTTTGCATGCAATTTTTTTTTTTTAAACATCTGTGTCTTTGTGTTTTTCTGTTTCTTGTAGTTGAAGTGTTTTTAAAGTCTGGTTTGATAATCTTAGAGATTTAGTTTTACCATTTTCTAATATGTTTTCATTTCAGTTTATTTTTAATAGAGGTATGAGTCTAGTCTTTATTTTTAAACTAAAACAGTGTTTCTGACAAGGTCTGTCATTCACTGGTTCCTTCACTTGTGGAAAATACAAGGGGGGGACCCAAAAAACCCCCCAATTAATTTATAAAAAATTGTGTGTGTGTGTGTATATATATATAAATTTTTTAACAGATCAGTCATTTAATTTGGTTTTTAGGAAGGAATTCAGAACTTCATCTTGTGAGGATACAGCCCATGTGTGAGAGCAAACACTGCGGAGGTAGCCCTGGAGCTGAGGAATGGTTTTGATTTTTGGCAAGAATCTGGAAGTCGACGGCTTTCTGATCAGTCTTGCGCTGCCCTGTAATCCCGTATTTCTCCTCAGTGTCAGAGATCCCCCCCTCCTGGTGCCTGGGCTTGCGCAGCTGCTTCTGGAAGGAAGCATCAGTGAGGGGTTTCAGGATTTTCACACCACTGATGTCAACTTTGGTGGAGGTGGCGATGACCCATTTCTGGTGTGTTCGACACAGAGTAACTCGATTACGGGCCAAAGATCCAGTCACAAGCAGCGAGCCACTGCTTAGCTGCTTCAGGAAAACCACCCTGGTGTCCCTGTGGCACCCAGTGAGGATGATGAGAAATGGGCTGGGTGTGACATGGCCTGCAGTGTCTTCACGTGCTGCTGAAGGGCTTCTTGCCAGGGCTTGTCTTCAGGAGGGTGGTACCCAGGCATTTTGAGAAGTTGAACCACTCGGGTACCACCATTCTTGTCCCCACCAGCTGGTTTTGTGACAGCAGCAAGAACTTTCTCCTTTTTCTTTCCAGTCCTGGATTTAGCTGCTGAGTACTTCCTCTTGTACCTGGCCTGGCAGGAGTCCATGGCTGACTGGGAATACCTGCCAATGCCTTGCACTAGGACAGGGTTTCGCTGCGGTGGGGCTTCCCGCTGCAGTGGGGCTTCCTGGTCTTCAAGTCTTGGCCTTGGGGTTACCCTTTTTAACCTTCCACCGGCATCAGCCTTCCTGCTTTCAGGCTTCTTCGTAGTATCAGGCGTCTCAGGCTTTTCACCCGCCATCTTGCAAGATGGGAAAAAGATGTGTGTGTATTTTTACATGTTTAAACTTCATTCACCTTCAGAGTACTCTCCATTTGATGCAATAATACCTATCGAGACTTTTTTCCACTGCTCAAAACAGTGTTTGAACTTATCAACTTTGATCTCTTTTAGTGCTTCTGCGTTTTTTTGTTTCACCTCTTAAAGATGGGCAAAACAGTTTTCTTTGAGGACTTTTTACTTCATTCTGGAAAACAAAAAAAGGTTGCTTGGAGCAAAGTTGGGTAAATAGGGAGGGTGGGACATGGGGTTCATGCCATTTTTGGTCAAAAACTGCTGAACACTCGTGCAGTGTGGGCAGGTGTACCTGTAAGTCACCCATCATGAAATGGGCAAAGGTGTTGCAAGAATCTTAAAAAAACATAAAAGTGTTTTTTCACTGACGCTAAACGCAGCCTCTCACCACAATGCCAGCTGGTGCACGGATACAGATGGGTTCCTAGAGCCCTCACCTCGCAGGGGGACGTCTACTTACAAGGAGCTCTCCCTCCAGAAGATACTCTGGTGGTTCTTTTTTTTTTTGGGTGGGGGGGGTCTCCCCTTGTACAGAGTCTTTAGAATCATAAGGACTCAGTTTACCAAACCCCTTGACCTTAAGATATTGTTGTCATTTTACTTAAATCAGTTTTTAAAACCGGTATCATTTTATACAGTTAATGTGTATTTACACTTATCTGTAGTCACCTTTATTTCTTCTTGCATGTCAAAACTATGAGTTCAGTTTCCTTTTGTTGATGGTGTAAAAACATCAGATTTTATCTGACAAAAATCTTTCTTCTTAGCAATAATTTTCATTGGTATAGAATTCTCAGCTGGCACCTGTTCTTAGGGTGCTGAAAAAAGCCAGCATTTCCCTGTCTTCTGGCTCCCATTGTTGCGGCTTGTAGCCTGGCCAACAGTGATGAGTTCCCTCTGGACACTTTTAAGGTTTTTTCTATCTTTGGTACTTGATGTTTTACTATGACATGTGTAGGTGTAATGGCTCTTTGTTTATCTGGTTTAGGGTCATTTGGACCCCTTGGATTGATGGATTGGTGTTTTTCACCAGGTCTAGAGCATTCCCTGCCATTCAGTATTTAGCTATTCTTCTGCCATGTCTTTACTTGTAGGGTTTCTAAGTTCTGATTTCCACACACATTTGACCTGTTCACGTTATCCCCTGGCTACTTCCTTTATGTTTAATGTTTTGGCCTTTCTGTGTTGCATTCTCCATAATTTCTTCAACTTTGCCTTCCCCACTTTATTAATGCGTTGCCATACTCATCTCTTGAGCTTTATTTTTCGTAGTTCTATATGGTTCTTTTTCAAGTTGATGTCACTTTCAGCAGTCCTTATGTTTCCTTTAGCTTTTTCATGTTTATCATTTCAGTCTTTAAACATAGTGAGCATTTTAAGATTTGTCTGATAATTCTAACCTTTGGGTTTTTTTGGCAAGTTCTTGATTACTTATATATTTATTGGTTACTTATATATTTATGTACTGTTCATTGTCCATAGTTTTTATTTGTAGAGTTTTCCTGAGGCCTGGCATAAAGGTGTCTGTATTACGAGAAAATATACTTTGCTTCTATTAGGTATTGAGGTGCTCTACGACCCTGATACCCAAGGTGTACTTCTCAGACTGGCAAGAGAGCTTGTTAGCCAGGGAGGCCCCGTTACTGCATTACAAGAATCTGCATTTTAATACAATCCCCAGGTGATTTTTTTCGGCATACTATTTATTAAGTGGCATTATACTAAGAGATTGGTAAAATTTGAAATAACCCTGGCTTGAAGTTTTTGGCTCATCCACATTATTCAAAATATAGCTACTCAGTTTGATATGCCAGGAATTAGGCCTATACCTGATCATCATAATACTGAAGATGTATCCCGTAAGTCTTTTTTCCCCCCTGATGAGTTGATGAAAACTAACATTTGAAGTAAGATGAGGTCCTTGGATTTGGAGAGTAGAGTTAGAAGAACTCTCATATAGAAATGACCCACATTATTAGTTGTTAGTGACACATACATTAGAACAACAGTGAGATACCACTACACACCATCAGAATGGCTAAAATCTAACACTGTCACCAACATCTGTTGATGATGATATGGAGCAGCTGGTGACGTTCTTGATAGACCTGTAAAATATTATCGCTGCTTTAGAAGAAGGCCTGGTGGTTTATTTAGAAGTTAATTTTAGTCCTGATGATCTAGTGATTCCACTCTTAGTATTTACTCAAGCCCAATGAAAGTGGGTGCTCATGAAAAGACTTTCAGAACAATAGTTGTAGTAGCTTTATTCATAATGGCAGAAACCTGGAGACAGTCCATGGGTCCCTCAACAGAGGACTGAATAAGCATAGTGATAATTAATACAGGGAATACTGCTCAGCAATAAGAAGGTATAAATACACTCAGCCGCACGGTTGGATCTCAGGGTATCATGCTGCGTCAGAGAAGCTTTATACAAGAGTATATGTGCTGTGGTTCCATAGATAGGACGAAATGGTAGAAGAGGTAAAACAATCTCGGGTGAGAAGAAACATTAGAACAGTGGTTTTAGAGTTGGGAAGAGCACAAGGAAATTTTTGGGGTGATAGTCTATATCTTGATAATTTTTGGGTTATACAGGTAGAATGTATTTGTCAAAACTCAATATGAGCTTTATACTTAACATTTGTACATTTCCCTGTATGTAAATTGTAACTGAAAACATGAAACACTAGTTAATGATCCACACGAAGTGTACTATCTGCAGCTTACTATGAAATGCGTTGAAATAGGATGGACATTCAGACAAGCATGTGTAGATGAGTAGATATGGGTACGTAATTCGATGAATGAAGTAAACATACTTGTTAATTATCAAAGCAAGGTATTGGAATTATGGGTATTGGACAATTCTCCAGATTTTGATATTTTGAAAATTTCCATAACTGTTGGGAAAGGCAATGTGAGAAGTAAAAAAGGAATTAAAATAGAGGAAGGAAATTAGATTTGTACAGCTAGCTTGTTTTACAAGTTTTGTTCAAATTATAATTATGCCCATTTAAAGAAGAAAGGTAACTGTTGATTTGAATATGATTATTATCATTATTTGTATTCACTATTTAGCTGAGATCATTTTCAAGGCTAGAAAGCTTGAGATCCACTGGTCCTTATTTAGTGTGTCAAAGACCCTTTGCAGCTTATCATTATTGCCGTTTATCCACTTTATAGGTACATAAGTGAAAGAACCAGTGCTCAGTTTAGGAACAAGACTGGGTGATTTGACTTTTCTTTCAGCGTATTCCATGTTTATGTTACATCTTAGCAATGGATAGGGCACTGTTAGTGCTTAAGATTTAGCAAAAGGCCTGACGCATAAGTGTAAAAGTATCATCTACAAAAGTGGCAAAATATATACTGAACTTCACTGCAGTATTTTTGGGGGTGAAGTTGAAATGATCCTTCATCCTCTAAAGTTTACTGTTAGGTGGTTGCATCTCATATTATGGAAAGACTTGTGCCCAACTTCTTATAATGTATGCAAAAGGAATTCTCACTCTAGAACTCTGTGAATAGAATCAAGGGGCAATATGAGTATATATGTAGAGTTACTGTGGCCATTTCTCAAGACAAGATTTGTTTTATATCTTCATCTCTGAAAAATACAGTGTTTTTTTTTGATAGTCTCACGCTGTGTTAGAGTTGGAACATGATTTAAGGGATGAATTAATGAAATGTAGATTGATGTATTTAGGTCAAGGATAATTTGGCCTATATCTAGAAGCTTAGTTTTTCCTGGTTTTGATAATAGTGGTATCTCTCACGGACAGTTTTAGTGTTTTTTAAAGCTAGCAGTGATGAATCTGAAAATAATCAAAAGCAACAGTGTCTGTCCCTGTTAGAAAAAATAATATGTATGAATGATTTTTTTTAAGCTTTTATTTCATTATTTTTCGAAAGAGGTGAAGGGAGAGAGGCAGAGAGGGAGAGAAACATCAATGTATGGTTGTGTTTCACCTGCCTCCAGGCACAGACCTGACTGGAGACCTGGCTTGTAACCTGGTTATGTGCACTGGCTGGGGAATCGAACCTGCGACTTTTGGGTTTGCAGGCCAGCACCTTATCCACTGTGCTACCAGCCAGGGCCAAAATGATTATTTTTATTAAAGATTTGTATTATGGAGGATTTCACACACATATAAAAATTGAATTCTGAAATGAACTTCAGTGAACCTCAGTGTATCTAAACCCTAGTTCACACCACTCTTTTTCTTTTTTTACCTATACCTTTCTCCCCAATTACTTTGAAGTAAATTTCTATAACTATTTTAACTTAGTTCAGCCTGCTTCTCTAAAAAAGAACTCTTAAAAGGCATAAGCTAGTACTGTAATAGTAAAAGGATAGTTTCTTAAAATACCCAATCGTTCGTATTTTCCATACTTGAATTTTTTAAAAAACATATTGTATTCATTATTTTTAGAAAGAAGGGCAGGGAGGGAGGAAGAAAGGGAGAGAAACATCATTGTATGGTTGCCTTTCACCTGCCTCCAGCTACAGACCTGGCTGGAGACCTGGCTGGAGACCTGGCTTGCAACCTGGTATGTGCCCTGGCTGAGAATTGAACCAGCGACCTTTGGGTTTGCAGGCTGGTGCCAATCCACTGAGCCACCAGCCAGGGCTCATGCTTGAATTTTTGTCAGTGTCTCTTAAAACTGAGTATGCAGGTTTTTTCTTCTTTTCCCTTCCCATGAGCTTACTATGTTCTCTAGGTAATGTTAAAATTGTTTTTCAGTTAATTTTCGTAACTTAATGAATATAGTTATCTTCAGTTTATTGATGAGGCAACTAAGGCTTTGGCAGGTAAACATGTTCAAGGTAACATGGTTTGTGGTGGATGCAGAATTTTAATGGAAATGGGTTCTTTTAACCACTTCCTTCTCTCTTTATTATTAACATTTAGGTGCATATTTTTGGACTTTTTCTCCCCAAAGCTTCGTTCTTATTTTTCAGGTCTCAGCCTAAAATATCATTTCAGACAGAGAGAGATGTTACCTGCTTATTCAATTAACAGTAGCTTTTTTCTTTATTCCTTCCTGTTATTCTCTATTTATTCCTCTTTTTCTATTACTCCATCCCAAATGGCTTTTTACCACAGTGTGCCAATAGCTTGATTATTTTCTGTCTTCCTAATTGAGTGTAAGCTCCCATGGAGGCAGAGATCATGCCTATAGGGCAGGAATTAAGGCTGTTCTCCAGGTCTCCTCTCCTGAGAACATTTGGATCTACTCCAGTTTTTCTATTGTGACATACCTGCAATGAGCCTCTTAATTTCATGTATCTTTGCATACTTGTCCAAGTATTTCTTTAGATTAGATTCCTAGGGGATTCTTAGAAATGGAATTGCTGGATTCTAAGGACATGAGTGGCAGTTTTTAATTGAGGAGTGTGGGGGAGTCATGTGAAGATTGCGAAGGATTAGGAGGTTTGTTATGAGAGCCAAAAAAGGAGGTATAAACCTGTGCCGTTTCTCAAACCTAGCTATGAAGATAATGTAAGGGGTTTAAAAAAGTAGCTTAACTTTCCCTTATGCCTATTCTGATGTGACCCAGGAATCAGTATTTTAAAGACATGGGTTTGAGGATAACAGCTTTAATACTTTTCTTTCTGTATGTGTACATGTTCTGTTCTATAGAATTCAGTCATTATTTTACCTATTTAGGTAAAAATTGCAACTGTTTTTACCATGGGTTCCTGGTCTTTTAGTGTATGTGATATTCTAAATGTAGTTTGCCTTTTTAAAATCCTCACCGAAGGATATGTTTGTTGATTTATTTTTTCTTTTTTTAGACAGAGAGAGAAAGAGAGACAGACAGACAGACACATCGATCCATTGTCCCTTGTAAGTGCCCTGACTGGGGATCGAACTTGCAGTCTTTTTGTTGTACAGGATAATTCTGCAACCAGTGGAGCCACCCAGCTAGGACCTAAGTGTGGATTTTTTTTTTTTTTTTTTTTAAACCTTTGAAAGTATTTTCTGAGACTAGTATTTTTTTTTTTGAGACTAGTATTTTTGATCCATTGGTGGGAATCTGTGTGTGCAGAGGGCCAGTTTAAGTTATATGTGGGTTTTTGACTGTCTTGAGTATTGGGTACCCTAACCCCTGTGTTGTTCAAGAGTCAACTATACTTCTGAATTCCTATATCATACATGATCTTAAGCAAAAATTTGGCACTGTGCAGGTCCTAAAGTTATACTCTCTATCTTTTCTCCCCAGTTTCAGATTACTTTTCATAGCTTTCTTTCCCTTGAGCCAAGGGGCAGGTTCTAACACTTGATGACACAGCTTACCCATCTGAAGTTTGTACCAATCTCTGATTGTCACAATGTTGAAATATTTTTTACTGTTCCAAGACAGACATAGACTTTCTAGTACTAGCTGTGTTACAGAAATGAACCTCTGTGACTTCATTTTGGTGGAGTTCACAGAGGTGACAAACGTGAATACATATTGAAGAAAATATTCTGAAAGTCAGGGGCACTGACCTCCTTTTCCTTTGATTGTCAAATGAAAACATGACAACAGCCAACACAATAGCCATCCAGTATAAATGAAGCCAAATTATACTTATTTTTTGTCAGATCAGCAAAAAATATGTTTTCTGGTGTGTGTGCTGCAGAATTTTAGTAATTAGTTTATGTATGCCAAGGCTGAAAATGCTTATCTAGTGCAATAACTGTTCCCTCTTGTCTCTTGATTCCTGGGTGCTCCTATAAGAGGAGGATGTACTGAAAATGTTAGTGATCAGCTGACCTAACCCCAATGACTGGCCAATTACGGTGGTCAACAGGTTTGACCTGGTAAGACTGGGTCTGTGAGTCATCTTTGGCACATGAGCTATGAATCTAATCCTTGAGATCTTAAGAAAAACAAGAAGTGTTTTTCTTAAATCCCCTAAGGGATCCCCTAAGTGTCATCTTTTACAGAAAAACTACATTACGTAATTGTGTAAAGCCCTCACCTAAGGATATGCTTGATTGATTTTGAGAGAGACAGACAGATCAGGGTGAGAGAAAGGTTTGTCAGTTGCTTCCCAATACGCGCCTTGGCAAGGGATTGGACCTGCAGCCTAGGTGTGTACCTTGACCTGAGGTCAAACCCAAACCTTTTGATGTACGGATGATGCTCCAACCGACTGATCCTCCCAGCCAGGGCAAAATTATTTTGAATATGGAAACATACACGTGTTTCAAAATTTAAAAGGCTTCTAAGGGTCTTGTTTTTCCAAGGTAGCTGATTGAAATCTTTTTCTTTTTTTTTTTCTTTCATCAATGTATGGTTGCCTTTCACCGGCCTCCAGCCACAAATCTGTCTGGAGACCTGGATTGCACCCTGATTATGTGCCCTGGCTGGGGAATCGAACCAGCGACCTTTGGGTTTGCAGGCCGGCACCTTATCCACTGTGCTACCAGCCAGGGCTGAAATATTTTTATAATAAATTCTTTCTTGATAATATTTAAGCCAGTGAATATTTACACATATAGTAATATAATATATTGGAGGTATGTCATATTCTATGCCCAGGGTTTTAATTAATTTTGACAACATTTTTATTTTTAGTGCATATAGCATTTTCCTTCTCATTGCAGAGTTAAAAACTTAAGCCCTGGCTGGTGGCACAGTAGATAAGACGCCTGCCTGCAAACCAATTCCCACCCAGGGCAACATAATTAGGTTGCAAGCCAGGTCTCCAGCCAAGTCCGTAGCTGGAGGCAGGTGAAAAGCAACCATACATTGATGTTTCTCTCCCTCTCTCTGAAAAATAATAAATAAAATCTTAAAAAAAAAACAAAAACAAAACTTAAAAGAATCTTTCTGTTTTATAACTTAAAAAAAAGTTGTGCAGTGGTATTTTTTTCTTTTGCATTTATTAATCATATATTCTCCCTTTTTATCTCCTTTAGTTAGCTGTTTCAGGTATCTTTCCAGCAGTTTGAATTGCTTTCTGTAGTTAAATTTTCAATTTTGCTTTTGGTTATTTCTTCCCTTTGAGCAGAATAGAGGTCATCTTTATGGAATACGATTATGGTTCCTTTTGCTTGGTGCTTTAGTAATTGTTTGCCTAGCGATCTTAATTTTGGTGTTGCCATTTGTCTTACCTTCTTCTTTCCCTCTAGTTCTGCAGGTATTTTGATCGTTCCTTGCCCTCCCACCACGGTTCTTAGTTTTGTCAAGGAATGGGTCATTGCTAGGACTCTTCAAGATTATCTTCTTACTATTTTTAAATTTCTTGATCTTTACCTCTTTCCTGTTTGTAGTGCAAATTTTACTGTATCCTGAAAAATTTGTACTATGACTTAGTGTATTGCCAGCTTTTCTCTAGCTTCATTATAACTGGTTTTATTTGAATTTTCTTTTCTTTTCTTTTCTTTTTTTTTAAGATTTTATTTATTATTTTCAGAGAGAGGGGAAGGAAAGAGGGGCAGAGAGGGAGAGAAACATCCATGTATGGTTGCCTTTCACCTGCCTCCAGCTACAGACCTGGCTGGAGACCTGGCTTGCAACCTGGTTATGTGCTCTGGCTGGGAATTGAACCAGTGACCTTTGGGTTCATAGGCTGGTGCCTATCCACTGAGCCACCAGCCAGGGCCTATTTTGAATTTTTAAGTATTTGTTCATTTTGCTTGATTTCAGGGATGAGGGAAAAGAGCCTTTGACCTGCTCTCTTCTATTTCTAGGCTTGCAGTAAGTGTCTGGGTCAAATCCAAAAATTTTTTTGTATCAAGTATGGATTCAAAAGTCAAGACATATTGGGAAGATCTATTATGTGTTAATATCTTAACTGTGCCAGCTGTGAATCTCCAGTTCTATTGAACAAGAAAAAGGTCATTTCTAAGAGTTACAGCATAAATTGTAGAGACATAGTTGCTTGGCTTAATACTCAAAGGAATAATATACTTTGTGAAAAGAATGCCAAAATTAATCTTGTTGACTCTTGCCAGAGGCATTTAAGGTAGATTCGCGAGGCATATTCAGTTGTAAAACATGGGTGTTGATATCATTTTGTGTACCCAGTGTTAAATTTAGTTGTGTTGCATGATACTTAAATGATCAACTGTTTGTTGTAGGCACTTTACTTTTTAATAAATATGCTTTTATTTTGTAAGTGAAGGTAGTCAGTTGTGTTTTATATCCATATCTAAATGGATTAGGCATCAACAAATGAATAAAGAGAAAAGTGGTTAAATTCATATTTGTAGTAGAATGGCATAATGGCAAGTAAACTTAGTACTGGTGTTCTGGAGAACTGGATTTAGCTGTTAAGTATCCTCTAAGTACATGCATGGGAATTTCATCTTACGTAGATAAGATATTCGCATCAGGTGTGGATCTTGCACTTAAGTTTATGGATTCTGCACTCTTGTACATTCTTCATGCTGTTGGGTAGTCAGTCAGTCCTTGTCCATAGCTCCTTTGAACTCTTCATTCTCTGTTGCTGTTCTCATATATCCTCATGCTAGGTTCAGTCAAGGTAGGGCACGCACATGCTTGCTGCCCTTTGTCATGTTCTCTTGTCTTGGAGATTGATTAGAGATTAATGTTCCTTTCGCCCCCTGTGCCAGGCATTCATGTTTTGATTAAAGTGTCTAGGTGGCTGTGATACTCTCCCCTAATTAAATACACTGTGTTCATTGGTTGGGTAGCTCAGTTGGTTAGAGCATCGTCCTGATAAGCCAAGGTTAAGGTTGCACGTTCAATCTCTGGTCACAGCACAGACAAGAATCAGCCAATGAGTACATGAATAAGTGAAACAACAAACTGATGTATCTCTGTTTCTCTTCCTCTCTAAAAATCAAGAAAAATTAAACAATAAAAATTCACTTTTGGAATTATATTACTAAAAATTTAAAGCTCATTTTGACAATGGTTCTTATGGTGAAATTTCCCCCCAAATCTTATTTTACCACAAGTAGTATTTTTTTTTATCTGAATGTTTATAGTAAGAACAATAATAGTTAACATGTACTGAGCCCTTGTTATATGAGGCACCATCTTAACTGGTTTGCTTGAGTTTTCTCATTTAATGCTCGCAACTGCTCTACTAGGAGGTTGAGTTCTTTATCCCTATTTGAGAGAATGAAGCACAGAAAAAGTTGTACAGGGATGGGTAAAAAGTAGGTTTATAGTTCGTATGGACAAAGAAAAGCATACTGGTTATGATTATAAAATACAAGAATAAACTGCTTTTGTGTACTCACAATTTAAACCTACTTTTATCCACTCATGTATACAAGGTCATACAACTTGTTGATGTTGGAGTCAGGATTCAAACTCAGCCAGAGGTAGCTTGACACAGAGTTCGTCCTTCTGTAATTGCTGTACTAGAGAATAACCTACTTTATTATTATTTTCTTACAAAGGGTAAATAACAAAAATGACTCCTTTTATCTCAGAAGTCAAAATCCCAATTATTTTTTTCAAAGGCTGTCAGTATTAACGGAATCTTTTTTTTGAAATGATTTTCAATGCCTGCACTATAACATAAAAAAATATGTATGCAAGCATTATTAATATACACACAGATGGAAGTTTTATACTTTCTACCTCACACATAGCTTGGGAAGATCTTTCCACATCAGTATATGTAAATTTAATCTTCTTTCTCTCTCTCTCTTTCTCCTTTTTTCCTAAAATTGATAGTAATTACACTAGTAATAAATTTATTTGTACATTAATCAGTGATGTGGACACGTACAACAGGAAAAAGTGTTTCTACTGAATTGGGTCAACTGTAACGCAGAACAAAACCCACTTTCCCGCATCAGTGTTTGGAATCTCTGAAAATGAAATTCAGTAATAGGTTGTTAACGATTGCTTGTGTTCTCCTCTCTTCGGTGCATTGTTTACATGTTTCTCTAATGTCATGTGATCATCCTCTTCCCTTCCCAGTAAACAGAAGTAATTAAGAACTCTACTTGTAGTCTAAGTTGAGGCTTAAGAAAAATTATGATAGGTTTGATTTATATAAATGGTAATTCTCTGTAGTGCAATATTAGCCTCTTTTGTCAGTTAAAACAATTTTTGAGCATTTGCATTTTTCTACATAAAGAATTTCTTATAGAAGGATAAACTCAGATCAGTTTAACAACTGTGATTGGAGCTAAGTTGTTAACACAGTTGAACTATGTTCACAATTTCTTATTGATCAAAACTCTGCGAGGTAAGTAATTTATTGATTTCATAGAAGAGGCAAACAAAATCTAGAGATTATTTCTTGTCCAAGTTCACAGTTAGCATAGCTGATGTTGAAATCCAGGATATCTCAGCATTCTGTTCTTGAGCCGCTTTCTCCTCATTTCTCTGTTAAAGAATGGTAATCTTATGGTTTCCTTTGTATTTATGATTTGTTATTCACCATACTGTGAATTAGGCATGATGTGTTTAATCCCTGGCAGAGGAATCTGAGGCTGGAGGTCGTGGTTTGTACAAAGGCAGACTTCTATACATATTCTGTCTATCACAGAACATGAGCCAAGGTGCAGTGCTGTTTTCTACAGTGCCAAAAATGTGGGAACAGACACATTTCTACTTGTGCCCTGTTTTCGTTGAATTGGGAATTCCCTGGGCATTTCATGAGAAATACAATTTTATGTACTGTGTTCTGGATCCCATGCCTTGAACTTTGTGTAGTTCTGACATTTTATAACACTAGTCAGTCGGACTTAGTTTATTAAGACAGTACAGTATTTGTGAAGACTTTACAACCATATTATTTACATAACATTTCCCCTCCATCTTTATTTCTTGTTTTGTGTTGTAACATGTATAGCTGATAGTTTTTTTTTCCATTTTTCCCCCTTTTAGTGAATGGTAGTGTCTAGAAAGGGTATGTCCCTTCAAGAGAGAGGTGCCAATGTCCAACCGGCCTAATAACAATCCAGGGGGGTCACTGCGACGTTCACAGAGGAACACTGCCGGGGCCCAACCACAAGACGACTCGATAGGAGCAAGGTATGTATTAAATGGGATTGGAAAAGGAATTGGGAATAAAAGAAAATATTTTAAAACTTCATTATGAGGGCCCTGGCTGGAATGACTTATTTGGACATCATCCTGTAAACTGAAAGGTCATGGGTTCAATTCCTGGTCCAGGTGTGTTCGAAAGGCAACCAATTGATGTTTTCTCACATTGATATTCCCCCCCCCTTCAACCCCCCCCCCCCCCCGAATAAATAAATAAATTCTCAGTACAAGGTCCGAAACTTGAATGGTTTACTACAAATGGTTTCTTTAATTTATATTTTAAATTTTTGAGCCTAGAAACAAATAAAACTGGAATTCAGAACTGTTCTTTAGTCATTCCTCTAATATGCCAGGCTCAAAATATGGTTCTCGGTCATTGACATTATCAAAAATCTGACAAAGAGTTGTTAGTATATTGAATGCCATGTTTTGTTTACTTTTCCACTTCCCTTAATGCATGCTGCAACACCTCTTTCAACATGTTGTGGTCCTTTTTATGTGTGACTTGACTTTATTGAGTGGAGCTTCATTTGTTCTAAGTTCCTGTGTTTTGATTTTACCTTATGCTCTTTTCTCATTGTCTTCACAACACGGGTTCTGACAGGCTAGTGAGGCAGCCTGACTTTGTTAGGACATGAGTTCTCATCACTTTCTAAGTGGTCTGGTATTCAGCTGGTCTTTTCAGTGGGAGTGGTGGTTGCACAGCAGGTAGTGTGAAGAATCAGATGTGTTCGGTTCAATGGGAAACCCCCTCTCATTTAGCCAAACACGGTCACTTTATGTGTAACTCAGAACTTGACTTGCAAAGCCTTGTTCTCTAGTCCATGGATTAGTTATGTTTAGCTTGCAATAAGTAATGACTAAATTCTGATATGATTACCAATGCAGTATTTTGAAGCATTACCATGTATATATTATGTAGTAAGTTATAAAAATGTTTTGAAATGTTAAAATGCAAAGAATATAACTGGAACACATCTTTTTGATACCAGGCTATTTTAGTGGTTGAGTATGTGGACTCAGGACTAGTGTAGCTTTATATACAGTTTCTATCTCTGCCTTTAAATAGCTGTGTGTTCTTTTTTATTAAATCTTTCAGGAACCTCCATTTCTTAGTTCGTATAGTGGGGATACCTATTTCATAGGGATTATTAGTTAACTTCAATAGAGTAGTATGTTAAACCCAGCACAATGCTTAGAACAGAGTTCTGTTCTGAAATAGTGTTTGTTTCTTTAGATTCAGATAATTATTTATAGGAGTCACACATTATTATCCTGTTGATTAAAAATATCACTGCTCCATTATAAAAATGTTACGTATTTATTTAGAGAATTTGGAAAATACAAAAATGCAAGGAAAGCTATCACAGGTCTACAATACAATTATAACCAGTTACACTTGACATATCTCCTTACTATTTTTTTTATTGCACATGAGTGTGTGTTTATATATATGTGATGTGCTCATGAGTACCTTGTATCTTTTGAACGGCTTCAGTTCTTTTTTTTTTAAGTATAACTTATTGATTATGCTGTTGCAGTTCTTCCAATTTCTTTTCCCTTTGCTCCCCTCTTCCCTCCTGCAATCCTACACTACTTAGTTCATGTCCATGAGTCATGCATATAAGTTCTGATTTTACCTTTTTCCTATATTATTTTTACTTTTTAAAATTATATATATATATGTGTATACACACACACACATTTTAAGATCTTATTCATTATTTTTAGAGAGAAGGGCAGGGAGGGAGAAAGAAAGGGAGAGAAACATCAATGCATGGTTGCGTTTCATGTGCCTCCAGCTACGGACCTGGCTGGAGACCTGGTTATGTGCCCTGACTGGGAATCCAACCAAGTGACCTTTGGGTTCGCAGGCTGGTACCTATCCACTGAGACACCAAGCCAGGGCCACGTACTGTTTTAAATTTCCTGATGTCTATCTTGTATCCACCAATTATATTTCCTAATCCCTCCATCATCCCCCCCAGCTGATAGCCCTCCCAATGATCCCTGTCTTTATGATTCTGATCCTATTCTGGTTGATTGTTTTTGTTTTTATTTAAAAAAATTTTTTTTTGATTCTGTTGATAGTTGTAAGTTTGTTGTCATTTTAAAGTTCCTAGTTTTGATCTTTTTCTTAAATCCTTTATCATTTCATATAATAATGGCTTTGTGATGATGTATTCCTTTAGCTTTACTTTGGGAAGCACGTTACCTGCCCTTGCATTCTAAATGATACCTTTGCTGGATAGAGCAATGTTGGTTGTAGGTCCTTGTTTTTCATCACTTTGAATACTTCTTGCCAGTCCTTTCTTGCCTGTAAGGTTTCTTTTGAAACCCGATGGTCTTATAGGAATCCCTCTGTAGGTAACTCTTCTTTCATTTCTCTTGCTGCTTAGATTCTCTCTTAACCTTTGGTTTTTTAATTATGATGTGTCTTGGTATGGTCCAATTTGAGTTTAGCTTGTTTGATATTCTCTATGCTTCCTGGACTTGTATGCCTATTTCCTTTGACAAATTTGGGGAGTTTTCCTTCATAATTTTTTCATGCAGGTATTCATTTTCTTGCTCTTTCCTTTTCTCTTTCTGGCACTCCTATGATTCGGATGTTGGTACATTTAAAGTTGTCCCTGAAGTCCATAAGCCTCTCCTCAATTTTTTTTTTTTTTTTTTTTTTTTCCTTCAGTTTATGTTTCCTCATTCTGCACAGGTTGACTATTTCTGACTTATGTTCCAAATCATTTATCTGAACCCTGGTTTCCTTCCCTTCACCCTTGGTTTCATGTCATTTTTTCATTTCACTTAGCATAGCCTTCACTTCTTTCCTTATGCATTTGCCATACACAAGCATATCTGTCAAGTCTGTGAGCTTCTTTATTACCAGCATTTTGAACTTTGTTGTCTATTAGGTTGTCTGTCTCCTCATCTTTAGTTCCCCCATCTCTGTGTTTGCCTCTGTATCTTGGGTAGAGCTGTCACACCTGTTTGTTGTTAGGGGCGGAGCCTAGGTATTCATCAGTGCAGTCCACTCATTTCACCATGTCCTGTAAACAAAGGGATTCTGCTGAGAGACCAGCAGTTTCTTCTGCCACCCCAGCCCCCGCTGGTTTTCAGTCCAAAGCAGAGCAATAAGGCTTTATGTCCACCTCACCACCACTCACCACACGCTGGAACCATGGGCAACATGGTATGGTCAGGTGTCCCTACGTTTTTTCAGCGTAACTGTGCCTTCTGCCACTTGCAGATCACTGACGCCAGGCCACCAAACCATGTCCTTTCTCTCCTGGCTTCACCCTTCCAACCCGTCTGGATGAGTATTTAGTATTTCTTCTTTGTATCTTTGTTGGAACCCTCCGTCCAGCTAGGTTTTCTGGAATTTCTGGTTGTCTATAGTTATGAGGAGATGTATTCCTCAGTTGCGGATGGAGACGCAGCATGTTTACCTATGCCTCCAACTTGGCCCTAAATTCTGCAGTCCCATACATACTAAGCCTCAGGTTATATTTGGACATTTGCATATGACTGATAAACATTTTGTTTTGTCACACAGTGCATTGTTTTGAAATCCACAGTCTTTTTCTATACATCCTATCTTTTCTATACATCCCTGCTACATAAGTTTATTTAAATACTTTATCATATTTAAAGGTAGGAGTGTGAAATAAATGGAAGAGGTTAATGCTTGTTACTAACATGCATTGGTTTACATAATAAAGTTGTAATCATGGTGGAACTCAATTAGATTTATAGAATGATACATTTTTCACTATAGTTCATGTGCCTTAAACCAATCAATTAGATGTTCAGTTGTGAAGGAAAAGAACAAGATTTTAAAATATGTTTTAAGTTGGGAGAAAGCAATTATAACTATATTTTCTTTTTCTATCCTGTGTAATGCAGCTTAGCTTTCCTAAGGAAAATGCTGTTTTTGTGGCTTTTGTTTTCTGAAAACAGTGGACTTGGCTTTGTAAATATATTCGAAAGTAGTAATAGCATCTACCGCAACAGCACTGATGTAGAATGTTTTAAGTTCAAATATATTTTATGTATTTTTTCTTGTCCTCCAGAAGTTAAAATATATTTTATATTTACTCTTGCAGTGGAGACTCACAGAAACTCTTTGCTTGAATTAGGTAACCCTTGTGTAATAAATGTGGTAGCTTGCTCGACTTTACCCAGTATGCAGAGTCCAGGACTTGATTTCTGACCTCTTGACTCTAAAATCAGTGACTCTCTTCATTATGCCAAACTTTTTTACTTCACAAACCACTTGATCATATGGTGAAGGCCTTGGAAGGGGGGTATGAAATAATTATAATTGAAGAGTATTAACTCACCAGTTTAAAAGTTAACTAGCAGTTTTTCCCTGGTAGAATTTTTTAATTCATTTATTTTTGATTCACTATGCATTTTCCCAAACTTGTATTAAGTTGTCTTTCTTTTCATAGCTTTCTCCCTGTGACCAACCTCAGCCCATTTTCCCCCAAAATTAAGGCCTTTTTCTTGTTTTGTTTTTTTAAGTAGAAGAGTTTTTCCTAAGGTAAAAAAAAGTTGTACTTTTGGGATTCAATATATTAATCTCTCCTGATTATTCCTCCTGCTTTTTCCCACCCATCCTTCATCTTTCTCCATAATTGAACTATACATCTTATTCCTTTTATTTTTCCTTTTCTTTTTTAATAAAAATTTTGGGCCATAGCTGATCTGTTCCCCTGTTTTCCATTCTTGTTTAAGGGCATCGCTCCTTCCCACGGTTTCTGTCTTTGTTGGCTTGCTGTCAGGAATACTCCCCAGCCTCTCCCGTTTCCAGCACAGGCGTTTGGAGGGTCCCCCTCCTCCCGATAATGTACCAACATTTTTACTATATCATGTGCTTTTTCTTGTTTTTCTCAATGGCAGTGGTGGGATTGAATTCAGTCTTAGAGCAACTTTGTTAAGACTGCTGTGGTGATAGTTTCTTCTTTGGTATGGTTTTTGTTAAAACAAATTTTGAGAATAGAATAGAACATTGAGAAGCTTCAGGAAAGTTAAGAAAATAAGATTAATTTAATTTTACAATCCAGAGATAGTGATGGGTTGTATTACTGCTCTATTGTTATTTCATGATTTTCATTGTGTGAAAGTTCATGATTTAAATTTGGGCATCTAGTGCTTTTCCTGATGTTTTGCTGTAAAATACATTCCTGTGCCTATTGCATTTGAGTATGACTCTGATTTTATCAAGTTAAATTAAGAAGGGTTTTAAGATATGAATATTCCAAATTGTTGTTTTTCACAAAGATCAAACTGCTTTAGTCTTTTTTAAAAAAGTTTTAACTAATTTATAAAAAGATTTTATTGATCATTTTTAGAGGAAACGGCAAGGAGGGAGAGAAAAAGAGAGAAACATCGATGTATGGTTGCCTTTCACCTGCCTCTAGCTATGGACCTGGCTGAAGGTCTGGCTTGCAATCTGGTTATGTGCCCTGGCTGGGGAATCGAACCAGCGACCTTTGTACTTGTCTTCTTTTAATTGGACCAATTTGTACTGCTATTTCTTTGGAAGAGTCCCTATTTATCCATATCTTGGTCAAAACAGCATACCATTTTTAATAAAAAGTTTGTGGGAAAAAAGTTCTTTTTGGTTAAAGCTACCATTTCCTTGGTTACTATAGAGTTGACAATCTTCCCACATTTTGGCCATTTTCACTTATTTTATGAGCTATTAACCTTTGATTATTAGATGCTTTCTGTTCTTAGAGCCTTTATGGAAAGGGTATCTAAACAGGGGCAAATATTTTTGCTAGTTTTATTATTATATATATATATATAACTTAATTGGTAGTTTTATAAATTAGATAATCAAATCTATCAACTCTTGTTTCCTTTCATCCTTTGCCTTCTCCATCCCAAAAGTAAAATTTTCTTCCCAGTTCTGTTGTGGTTTTATTTCTACGTTTTTATTGTAATCTGTCATATTTTTTAATGATGTGAGACAATGATTAAATCTAATCTAATGTTCCTACCCCATTAAAATTTAATCTGTCATTTTTAATAATTACTGCTGAGTAAAAATTCATTTCCAAGATCTGTAAGTTACAGCTTTTTGTTTATATTGTTGGAGCAGGCATATGAGAATTACAGCAGGCATTAATTATACAGAAATGAGAGATTTGTATTTTGCTTCAAAAACTATTTCAAAGGTATGGAATACAGGAAAATACACAAAATAGAAAATACCATCCAGAGATAAGCCTGTGTTAACATTTTAATTTTTATCTCTTAAAAATACATTTAGCATGTAGGTAATTACATGTAGTTTTGTATTCTGGTTTTTTTTTCCTTCCCCCAAATCAGCATTCTGACATAAACATTTTCTCATGTGACTGTTTTAGGTAAGTGATTACAAATGGTTGGATTTACTGAGTCAACATTCAGTCATGATTACTTTTCAATGCAGGGACAGGTAAGATGGTTGCGTTGGGAAGTTTTTGCTTAGGGATAGTCTTCAAGGGGTGATATTTCTTTGGCCAAAGGGAGTTGTGGTTTTTTTGTTTGTTTGTACACACATATATGTATTTTTCAATTTACTGCCTTCAGGAAAAAGAAGAGTGCTTCTTTTCACCATTCTATTTATGTTATCTCCATTTTGCATTTTCTGCTAACTTGGTAAGGAAAAATTGCATTAATTTTACGTTATTGGTGCTTCTATAGTAATTAGGTAAAATAGTAAAATAGTGGGAAACTAGTTTTAAGCAATGAGACCTGAGTAAGAATACTTTTTTAAAGATTTTTTATTTATTATTTTTAGAGGGGAAGAGAGGGAGGCAGAGGGAGAGACATCAATGTATGGTTGCGTTTCACCTGCCTCCAGCCACGGACCTGACTGGAGACCTGGCTTGCAACCTGGTTATGTGCCCTGGCTGGGAATCGAACCAGCAACCTTTGAGTTTGCAGGCAGGTGCCTGTCCACTGAGCCACCAGCCAGGGCAAGAATACTTTTTTTTTTTTTAAGATTTTACTTATTACTTTTAGAGAGAGGGGGAGAGAGAGAGAGAGAGAGAGAGAGAGAGAGAGAAAGAAAGAAAGAAAAAGAAAGACATAAATGTATGGTTGCCTTTTACCTGCCTCCAGCTACAGATCTGGCCGGACACCTGGCTTGCAACCTGATTATGTGCCCTGGCTGGGAATTGAACCAGCGACCTTTGGGTTTGCAGGCCATCACCTTATCCACTGTACTGTACTACCAGCCAGGGCAAGAATACTTTTTGATGGATGTGCACTAGTAAGTCTGCAAATGGTAGCCCCCCTGTGTACCAGTACACAGACAAACTGATGTTTACACTTGCTTACCAGGTAGCATTTCCTCTTATAGCAGTAACCTACTTTGTGGAATGCTCTCCCTCAGCTCTTCACCAAATGCATTTTGAATGGCAGGAATTCTTTTCTTTCTTTTTCTTTTTAAAAAAAACTTAATTATTTTTAAAGAGCAAGGCAGGGAGTTAGGAAGAGAAACATTGATTGGTTGTCTCTTGCAGCTGATGACCTGCAAGCATGTGCCCTAACTGGGAACTGAACTGACGACCTTTTGGTTTATGAGATAACGCCCAACCCAATGAGCCAAACAGGCCAGGGTGAGCTACTCTTTTCAGTGTGATCTTACCTAGGCTGTTTTTTGTTTTGTTTTGTTTTTGCTTCTATTTTATTTTTGGGAGGGGGAGGTAGGGAAACATTGCTGTGAGACAGAAACACCAATCGGTTGCCCCTGGTATGGGCCCTGATCAGGGACTGAACCCAAAATCTAGGTGTGTGTCCTAACCAGGAATTGAATCCATGACCTTTCAGTTTACAGGTTGGACCCTCCAACCAGGGCCCGTTACCTGTCCTTCTTGCCAGACCTGGAAGAATCTGTTGTCTTCCATCTTTCCAAGCTCAGTGTTGGGACTGAGGTGATCATATGATCCAAGCTGGGAAAAACTGAGAAGCTTTTTTCCTTCTGGTAGTAAAGGGAAGGTATGAATCGGAAATTGCCAACTGCTGTCTCCTGCTCTTTTTGGAAGAGGTTTACAGGCAGAGCAAAGCAAATCTATTGGAGAGGATGTGTGTATTCAAGTTCTCACAAATGTCAGTTCCTTCGTTCTTCGGGGCTGTGTTGACTCTTGCCAGCTCTAGGCTTATTGGGCTGTTTGGGTTGTAGAGAGGCATATGCTATTTTCTTTCTTTGCTTTCCCTTTCCTTTTCCTTTTCCCTTTCCACTTTCCTTTCCTTTCCTCCTTTCTTTTTTTGCAATATTTTAATGAAGCCCCTTCTGGCTTTAGAGTTAAGAATCTTTCCTTCGTGTAATATTCAGACCCAGTTTAGGATTGTAGAACACCATGCCAGTAAGCACAGTGCAGGGTGGGTGGTAGTTCCAAAAATGAGACTGGAATAGCCTTTGTTACATGCAGGCAGTTCCAACACAGTAGGAGCCAATGGCATGAAGGTAATTATAAAAGTTAGGCGAGAAACATTTCAAGAGGATAACCTGGACTCTGAAGGCTGAAGAAGCCATTGCAAAGCCGGTGGTAGGTGTCAGCTGTATTCTACTTAATGTGCAGAGAGTCAGTTACTTCCAGAGTTTGGAGTTTATTATATTTCTGTGTCACTTGTTTTGATTATAAGTAGTAGATGTTCAGCAAATACTGGTGTGGGATAGAAATAACAGATTTATTCTCATAGCATTTCTAGGCACAAAAGTAAAACTTTGTTTTGCTGAAATAGTCACGAAAAGGTGAGGAGAACTTAGCGTATGGTTTAAATCGGCTGTATAAGAAGGTGTGCTAGATTATGCTATAGTGATACTTTTAATATTCATATAGTATAACAGTCTAGCTGCTAGAAAACTTGTCCATCCTGGATCAGCCTCAGGTCCTCTGTTCTGTGTCTGCAGGTTTAGGTATTTGGGTGTCATTGTTGTGACAGAATATGGTGAATTGCCCTCTGGCCCTCTGAGACTTCTCCCAGAAGTATTTCGCTTCCACTCACATTCCATTCACTACAGCAAGTTACATGGCTGCATGTAACTTTCAGGTGGCTCAGCAAGTGTCTGGAAAGGAGAAAAAGTATTGGTAAACAGCATATTGTAGCCACTACAGGCTGTTGACACATCATTTTAACATTCTTACTCTTATGTCTGCAACAGTCCAATTTGTTTCCCTAAATTCCTATTTTTTTTTAAAAAAAGATTTTATTATTATTTTCAGAGAGAGGGGAAGGGAGGGATGCAGAGAGAGAGAGAGAGACATCCATGTATGGTTGCCTTTCACCTGCCTCCAGCTATGGACCGGGCTGGAGACCTGGCTTGCAGCCTGGTTCTGTGACCTGGCTGGGAATCGAACCAGCGACCTTTGGGTTTGCAGGCCAGCGTCGATCCCTTGAGCCACCCAGACAGATGTTTCCCTAAATTCTTAAAACAACATAGCCACAGTTACGATGTGTTTTCTTTATCATCTAACTTGATTAACGAGTATGGGAGCTTTTAAAAACATTCTTTCTTGTTTTTTTTTTTTCTTTTTCTTTTTATCCTGACCTTTGCTTGGTCAGATGGAAGTTCATACTTCATCTTTGGTAAAAATAGAAGGTTAAGGAGAGACAGGGTGTGATACACAAACAATTTCGTTGTTTTTTAATGATTAAATTGAAATTAATTAAAAAAACAATTTTATACTAGAGTTGGCCAAGTAACTTGGGCCTTGCTTCTCCAGTAACAGTATCTCTTACTACTGTTGTTATGTACTTCAAGTCTTAGCTGCAGAAATGTGTGTGTACACATTCTTCCACATTTAGCGCCACTGAGTAACAGGGAGAAGACTAGCCTGTGCCATTAGGCCTTGGGGTGGCAAGGCAAGATTTACCTAGTGCTGTGTAAACAGGGGCGTGGCTGCAGTGGTCTAAGGAGGGGCAGAGGTTACTTTTTTCTAGTTAGAGGTTGAGCACATTGGATTCTTTTTTTTTAAATTTAATTTTATTGTGGTTGAATTACATCCATCCCCTTTTTCCTCCCCTCTGTCCCCTTCCCCACCCATCCACTCCACCCCCCAAAGTCAATCCCACTTGTTGTCCATGTCCATGATTCTTCGACATTAGTTCCTGGGCTAAACTGCTCCCCTTCTTTGCCACCTCCTCCCTGCTCCCCACTGCCCACTGAAGGTCTATTTATTGTATTCATGTACCTGGTTCTGTTTTCCCTGTTTGTTTTTGTTCATTATTGTCCTGAAATGGGTGAGATCATATGGTGTTTGTCTTTCACTGACTATCTTAATACTCTTTAGTTCCATCCATGTTGTTGCAAAGGTAGGAGTTCCTCCTTTCTTTCTGCTGTATAGTATTCCATTGTGTAAATGTACCAAAGTTTTTTGATCCAGTCATCCACTGATGGGCACTTAGGCTGTTTCCAGCACTTGGCTATTATAAATAATGCCCCTATGAACACAGGGGTACATAGATTCTTCTGAATTGGTGTTTCAGGGTTCTTTTCGGGTATGATCCTAGTAATAGAATTGCTGGATCAAAAGGCAGTTCCATTTTTTTAGTTTTTTAAGGAAACCCCATTCTGTTTTCTATAGTGGCTGCACCAGACACGTTGGATTCTTAATAGTACCATATTAAATTCTTTCTTGGATCAACAAAGTAATATTTTATGTTTTATAGCTTTTCTTTGCAGTGTGTATTTCTTGCTAAGCATTGTCAGTGAAATTTTGTCCAAAAGCACATTATAAGCATATTGGAAACCTGTAAGATGTCAGCTTTTATAAATTAACTATAGATTTGCTCTAATTCTTCTCAGTATTGAGGGTACCTGATGTTTTACACCACTTTTTACAAGTGCTCTCTCACTCTCAGAATGCTTTCCCAGATATGTATTAGTATGATTAAGAAATGAGTATATACAAATGCTTCTTTAGGGTTGAACACATTTTAGCATCACATACAGAAGGCTGTTTTTTTGATGTACTACAGAAAGCAAAAGAAAGCAGGAGGACTCCTGTTCAGAAATGCAAAGAAAATCTGTTTTCTTTCCTTTCTTTCATATATCTTCCCCAAGCCTAAGCCATTTGTTTTGATCTACATATAGTTAGGGACAGAAAAATACCAGCATTGGCTGGGAAAAATTTAGTAACTGTGGAGGTAGGCCTTTCCCTTGGAGTGCTGAGCTGTGCTGTTTCAGATTTATGGAGTCGGCAGGGCCTGGGCTCTGCCTTACCTTTCCTGTTTAGGGGCTGTGTGATTTGGGGGGAACAAACATTATTTACTAAGACTTTGAAATGGAAATATATACCTACCTTGGGTGTCCTTTGACAGTTAAGTTGGATAATGTATTTAAATAATTGATACAATACTTATCACGTAATAAAAATATTTGGATCATAATCAGTTTTTAACCAGGTGTTTATAAAAGCCAATGTTGTTCATTAAATAGTACTGCATCACTAATCTATCACAAACCAAGAATTTACTTTTGATTATCTCAGTGTTGTGTTTATGTACTTCTCACCAAACTACTTAATTCGTGAAATGGGGCAAAAATAAACTGAGCTGTGAGGTTCTTAGGAGTCCATCTCTTCCCATGGTTTTGATTACATTCAATCCCTCTGCCCCCCCTATTGTTTTTTTAACATAATAACATAAATGTTACAGTTTACTCACGCACCCTCACTGTACCCAGATCATTGAACATACAAAATTTGTGCTCTTTGACTAACTCCTTCTAACCCTGGCAGTCATCTTGTTGCAAACTGTTCAGGACAAAATTGAGGTCCTTCCACCAGGTATTTAGGCCTTACCTAGCCTGTCCATTCAACCTTGTTACCTAATGTATCTCAGTGCTCAGAGAAATTTGTATCATTACCAGGTGCTGTGTAGGTTTCATAATTTCCCACCTTTACCTTTGTCTATTCTGCTTTCTTACCAAAATGAGTTTTTTCTCAGCTTTTTATCCTTCAAGATGTGTTATAAATGCCATGTGACCTGTAAAGCTTGTATTTTCTTGCTACAAGTAATTTCTACCTTTGTTGGGAACTTCATAGCAGCTGGTAGATCACTTTGTTTTATGAGAGTCTGACCTCTTTGAGGACTGGGACTAGACTGTGTTACTCATATTTATACCCTGTCATGACTTGATATATTTGAATTGGCAGACCTAACAAATCTGTTGGAATGAGTAGTTTGGTATAGTATTCTCTATTCTTGTCCGTTTCAAAGCCTCCACTTTGTAATGTATATTATATACTACACTTTAGTATCTTGAATTAAGACATGTGAAATGCCTGCCTACAGAGTTTAGAATCATGAACATATTGCACAATAATTTTACAAAGGTACAAATAAGTAACACACACACGTATATGTATATATAACACAATATTATCTCAGTAGGAAAATTCTTGATGACAGTCTGTTCTGGCACTGGCATCTATATTTGAATTTATTGAATGTGATAGCTACAATAATAGATTTGAATATAAGCAGCATATTCATTATAGACTTTCAAAATGATGCATAACTCTTGGTAAAACTACAAAAAACCAACCTTTTGATTCCCACGCATTCCAGGAAACTTTAACATATATAAAAAACATGCAAATAAATGACAAGTTAGAAGCCTATTTTTACTATGTCCCAGCCAGATTTCAAGTTTTTTTTATAAGGCCTTCATATGTTACCAATACAATTTGAAATATGTGGGTGATTGGATGGTTTATTCTTGTGTTTATTCTATATGTTGCTTGAAATCTATCTCTAGTCGACACCTGCTAAGTACCAGTAGCACTTGTTTACCAGCATTTCAAAATGCTCCCTAGAGGAGCAACCTCTGATGTTTAAAAACATTGCTTTGTGAGATAAATAAGGATTTCTTTACTTTATGTGACAAAATCATTTGGACTAGTATTTGCCATAACTAAATATAGGAACATTGGTCAGACCAGTCAGCTTCTGTTTTGTGATCAAAATAGAAAAACACTTTTACAGGAAACATTACTGAGTTGTTTTGTTTGTTTGTTTGTTTTGTTTTTGTTTTTTGAAAGTGGTTCAAAATGAACTTTTTATCTTGATTCTTGAAAATCAGTGGCTTATTTATACCAAGCATGTTATAGTATCATAAAGCATTTAATTTTTCAAAGACAAAAAACTAATGTAATAATTGTACATAAAGTAGAAACGCATAAATGTGTACGTGAATTCTCATACATATAAAACACATTTGAAGGTGAAATTAAAACCCAAAACACTTCTATTTGGTAATATGTACATGTGTTTGAATTTTGAATATGTCTGGAATAGAAATTAATTTCAAACAATTTAAGACTTGTAATATAAAGAATTAATTAGCTACTTATAACTAGCCACTTTCCTCATTTTGCCTAACTAACGTTAAGATAAGAATGTGCTCTTTGATACAAGGTTTTGGCCTCTTTTAGGTGTCCTTGGGCATAGAGATGGTTTTTAGTACTTTGAACTGCAAAGGATTTTACTAAATGCCTATAAAAGTACGTTAAAATATTTAAAAGGGACGGTCACTGCGATTTGCCTAAAAGTGAACCAGACACCTTTGAGACTTCCTTTCAAGTTAATCTTGAAAGCGTATAATCCAGAGTTGATTTTTAGACTGTTCTGTTGCAACATGGATTTCGTTAACATGAGTTGGCCCCATACACTTGATAAATTGGAAAATGCAGTCAGTAAAATGGGGAAGTAGTTAACTGGTTCACAGACAGCATTCCCTACAATGTTAACATATGAATTGAAAAGCGTATAGATAGGCCTTTCAGTTGATGAAAAAGGCTTAGTAATCTGTGCAGATCTTTAAAAAAATTGGAAAATCTTGCAGAAATGATGGGAAGAAATCGTTTATGGCAAGAAATAGCTAGTTCAGTGGCTTCCAGAACCACTGTTTTGTACTGTGTTAACCACTTTTCGAAAGCTCACAACTATTTACACCTGTATTTATAAACAAAGAAAATGTCAAGAAGAGAAGCTTCTGCAAATTATTTTTAATTTTGTTGAAGCTGATCTTAAAGGTAAACATTTTTTAAAATTTACACTTACAGGAGAAAGTCCAAAAATAGGACTCCAAAGAGTAGATTGTGATCATAGGTGCAAACAGTAATGGAGGTTTAATTTTTTATTAAATCGCTGTTTTTATTAGAACTTACAAAAATAACATAGGTTTGAGTGTGTGTGCCAAATCTTATTTTTACCAAAACCTCAGTTATTTTTAGTGGGTGATTTTTTTCTCTCCCTCAGAATGTGGTATTTTTCAGGAACGCCCATGCAGACGATACAGAAGCCTCAGACCCACACACACCCACACCACACCCACTCACCATCCTGACTGTGGGCTGTAATTCACTAAATGGACCCATTCTTGTGCCACTCAAAAGAGTTGGTCATGAATTCTGTGCTGTTCTTACATATTTGATTTATATGCATGTAAGGTTTACTGAATCTTAAACAGGTTATACTTTTTAATGAAAATTAATGTTGAGCATTGCAGGTTTGATAAATGAGTTGGTAAAATGAGCTAAAAGGAGGCCTGTGGTTCATTTAGTATTGAATACTATGATATTCTAAATAGGCTATTCTAGATTGGGCATTACTATTTTACAGATTTACTTTATAGTATTTTGAGCATTAATTTATAAATGGGTATAACAAAATAGAACACCATTTTGGATGACTTCACATTTGGTACCATCAAGTTGCCTTCACCTCTTGTGGTAAGTCAGGGTCTGGAAAGCTATGACCCATGAGCCAAATCTAGTTTACTGTTTGTTCTTATAAATAAAAATGGGATTGGAACACTGCCATGCCCATTTATTTGCATATTTATACATTTTTTTCATGGAGGGACACATAGCATATCCCGTAAAGCTAATTATTTACTATTCTTTACAAAATATGTATTAAGACTGTGTTAAACAATAGGCAGGACAGTGATGATGATTTTTTAATGATATTTTAATAATTTCTTAATACAATCAAATACCTTTGTCACTTAAAACATAATTTTTATAAGGGCATAATGTCTCTTGCTGGTTGTTCAGTTGATAGAACCGTCTTCCCCAAAACCAACAGCCAGTCTTTTATGATATTTTAAAATATATTTTAACCAGCCTGTAGAATATCACACTTAGACTAATTTTAGGAAAGGTAGAATCAGATGAGTGTGGGCCTAATTGGATTCTAGCCACTTCTATGAGACTTCGTTTTCAAAATGATTTGGATAATATTGTTTACTTTTTTGTGTGTTGTAATATTGAGAGTTTACCTGCTAAATTCTTTAGTTCATTAAAGGCATTAGTAAGAACATGAAAAAAAGTGGAAATAGATTTCAGTACATATCAAGTTAGATGTGTTTCAGACCAGAGAACAACTTATTTGAGGTAAAGAGAAGGTGGCTGCTACCTCTGTAGCAGAATTAATGTTAGGTTGATGTCGTTCAGTTTCTGTGGACAAAGACAATGAATATTACTTTTAATTTTGAGATTTGCTACAGATATATTGTGACTTTTTTAAAGCATTGATATTTGAATGTTTAACTGAACATTAATACAAAGTTGGCTAGCTTTGTATATAGGTTTTAAGATTATAATGCATCAAGGAATATTTTAAATTTTATAATGGAAGTAGAATTTCTGATTCAGTTAAATTGATCTCTAGCAAACTTTATGAAAATAAAAATGTGAAGAATCCTCTCAGGCTGGTGTAGTTCAGTGGATTGAGTGCCGGCCTGGGAACAGTGAAAACTGCTGGTTTGATTCCTGGTCAGGACACATGCCTGGGTTGCAGGCCAGGTCCCACGTTGAGGGCAGGCGAAAGGTAACTCATTGATGTTTCTCTCACACATCGATGTTTCTTGCTCCCTTCCTTCCCTTCTTCTAAAAATAAGTAAAATCTTTTAAAAATTTGAAAAGAATGTGAAGAACCTGAATAACTTACATTTTTCCATAGATAGTATGTTGTATACTCTGAAAACAGACGTTTTATTTTCCTTTAAAGTGGTCATAGAACTCTTAAGACATGTTACTAGAAATGTAATAAAAGCAATTTCTATAAATTAAGTACGTCTAATAAGAAGCTCATAGGACGGAGCAAAATTCCATTTTGCAGTGGAAGAATATCTAAGAAAAGTCAAAACTAAATCACGACGTATAAGCCTTTGCTGGTGGCTCCGTGGGTAGGCACTGGCCTGCAATCCTAAAGGTTACTGGTTCAATTCCCAGCCAGGACATGTAACCAGGTTGCAAGCCAGGTCTGTACTGGAGCTGGAGGCAGGTGAAAGGCATCCATACACTGATGTTTCTCTCCCTGTCTGCCCTTCTCTTTTCCTCTCTCTCTAGAAATTATAAATAAAAAATTATGTATATCACAATGTATAAAAATCTTACAATTTGGCTACATCCACATAAAATACATACCTTGAAAAAAATATATATTCATTACTTAAGTGAAGACTAAGACATTCGAAAGACTAACCTAGAGTTTTTTTAGTAGTTGATATGTTAATATTTTGTCATAAGTTAGATTCTTAAAAATGGAAATGCTGCTTTGCATCTAAGATATATTTCCTCATTGAGAAGCTAATTTCATATCTCCTTTCAAGAATCCAGTATTGCACAGTGGATAAGGCACCAGCCTGTGAACCCAAAGGTCGCAGGTTCGATTCCCCAGCCAGGGCACATAACAAGGTTGCAAACCAGGTCTCTAGTCAGGTCTGTGGCTGGAGGCAGGTGAGAAGCAACCATACATTGATGTCTCTCTCCCTCTCTGCCTCTCTCTCTTCCCCTTTTTCTAAAAATAATAAATAAAATCTTAAAAAAAAAGAAAAAGAAAAAAAAATCCAGTATTGAAGCACTGGCTGGTGGCACAGTGGATAAGGCGCCAGCCTGTGAACCCTGAGGTCACTGGTTCAATTCCCAGCCAGGGCACATAACCATGTTGCAAGCCAGGTCTCCAGCCAGGGCCGTGGCTGGAGGCAGGTGAAAGGCAACCATACAGTGCTACGTTTCTCTCCCTCTTTGCCTCTTTCCCTTCCCCTCTCTCTGAATAATAAATCAAATCTTTAAAAAAAAAAAATGAGAATCCAGTATTGAATTCTGGAAAAATTGAAGAATACAATAGATACTGAGATGAGAAACATTATATTTAAATCTTTTTGAAGAAATGGTGGAACTTGTTTATGTGAGGTTGTGACTGACTTCTAAGCTCCTTTGAGATCTCTAAAGAATTGAAAGCCTTTAAAAATACATATTTTTTTAACAAAGTAATCAGCTTTGGTGTTAATGAAACTTTGTTATTCTCATTTAATATGCTCTTTATGTTAATTATATGATCTACATTGGTGGATATTAACTGTGAATTACATAAATTGCACCTGTTGTATCAATTTCTCACCTCTGGAACTCCAGCTTTCTGGAGTATATGTTAATGCATGCTTCCTTTGCTTTTATCATGTAACTATTGCCATGGACTAAAACAAAAAAGAATAACTGAAAACTCTTTATGTCCCTCAGAGTTGCTCTTAGAACAGTGCTGACACAGGGATTTGATGTATTATAAATGCAGGGTGGGGCAAAAATAGGTTATTTGTATGAAAATAGACAATAATAAGAACACAAGGATAAATTGTTTCACTTTCTTACAAGAGAAACCTGTAAACCTACTTTTGCCCAATCTTGTATAAGCCAACCATGTATCAGTGATGGAATTTTTTGAATGTGTTTGGAATATTTTGTTGTAAAATTTTATGTTTTTCTAGGACGTGGTTTGGGGGTACTTTCTATTGATTAGTGCTTTAAATTCTTAGCAGCTATTATCACTATTGATTTTATGTAAGTTTATTTACTCTTTAGTGCTTCTAGTGATTTTCTGTGTAAAGTCAGCTTCAGAATTGATTTCACATACTTATGCATTTTATTGTTCTAGCCTGAATTATTGTGTCCGAAGTGGACATCAGTGACATTGTAGGGATCTCAAACTGCCAATTTTATAAGCCTTTTAAGCTAATTATAGTCACACTGCCTATTAAGAGTAGTGTTTAGATCTAAAATTCGGATTTGCTTTTTGAAAAAATTTAGCTTATTTGAATGTTTACAATAAAATTGCTGAAAAATTTATTGCTTAAGCAACTATAATATTGCTCTGCAGTTATGACAGCTGGTAATAAAAAATCTTAACTCCTGGGTATTTGGGGAATTGTTTTTAACAGGCACTTTCTTTTGCCAGATAATTTCATAAAATAATAACTTAATACAAATATTTGGGGAAGGGGTAATAGCAGTAATGAAGAATTGGGAGGATTTTTTTAACGAAAAATATTTCACTTTCCGTATTGTACTTGCATCTCCTTTTCCTGATAGATTTCTGTTTTGATTTTCTGCTGACAGGTCACATTTAGGGCAGGCAAAACATAAGGGATATAGCCCTCCTGAGAGTAGAAAATCTAATTCTAAGGCACCCAAAGTGCAGTCTAATACTACTGAACTGTCAAGGGGACAGCTTTCTAAAAGGTAAATCTTAACATTCCTTATACATTTACAAGGCAGAATTATTTGCATATGAACCATTGAGTAATATTAAAAGTTAATATCCTAAAATGTTAAGATACATGTTTTCATTATTCTCTGAGTGTAACTTTTGCAGTAATCGTTGGTTCATCAACTTTGCAGTGATGTTGATGGAATGTGCCTTGGACGATGCATTTATTTTCTTGCTTAGATGAAATTCCCTTTTTTCTTAAGAAATCATTTTAGGCTTCTGAAATGCTATTTGTACCGTTTTCCTTAGTTTTTAATTGTCAGAGCCCTAGGCCAGTGATTTCTTTAGATCTGATTGATAGAAATCTTTGGAAAGGAATGTAACTATAAAGATTTAATGCTACTAAAATACAAAAATTTCTAACCTTCACTTTGAAAGTGTATAATTTAATGATTATTTGAGTATTTTAAGCTGAAGTTTTGTTTGTTTGCAAACAGCATCATGATTCTAGTTTCAACTAGAAAGAGCATTCTTTCTCTTGTAATCTTCATTTTATTTTGTGATTAGGAGTGCTAGTGTCAGTAATCTTTGGGCTAAAGAATTTACCTGGTCTTTGAATACTTTTTACCACTCAAAGTCACACTTTAAAATTTAAAGTTTTTGAACCATTCAACAAACTGTTAATTGGACTTATCAGGAAAGCTTTTATACTTTTTTAAAAGCACTTCCACAGATAGGAGAAGTTAGTATGACGTAACAAGTGGATTAACGAAGGCAGGCTGGTATTAACGCTCTTCTTATCTAACCTCTTAGAAGCTGCGGTTCACCATCTGCTGTCATAGTTCCACAACCCGAGGACCCAGAGAGAGCCAATACTTCAGAAAGGCAAAAAACGGGGCAGGTGCCTAAGAAGGACACTTCTCGAGGAGTGAAGCGCAGTGCTAGTCCAGACTACAACAGGACCGATTCTCCTTGCTCTGCAAAAAAACCGAAAGCACTTCAGCATACTGAATCCCCCTCGGAAACAAATAAGCCTCATAGCAAGTCAAAGAAGAGACATTTAGACCAGGAGCAACAACTGAAGTCTGCGCCGTCACCGTCCACGAGCAAGGCTCACACCAGAAAGAGTGGGGCCCCTGGGGGTTCGCGGAGTCAGAAAAGAAAGAGGACGGAGAGTTCTTGTGTCAAGAGTGGCTCTCTGTCTGAGTCAGCTGGTGCCGGAGAGAGGTCTGCAAAACCTACCAAGCTGGCTTCAAAATCGGCCGCCTCAGCCAAAGCTGGGTGCAGCTCCATCCCTGATTCCGCCGCCGCTGCCTCTGCTTCCTCCTCGCCTTCCGCCGCAGCCTCAGCCTCCTGCGCCGCGCCCGGGGCCAGGGGCAAACAAGGCAAAGACCAGAGCAAGGCCCGGCGTTCCCGCTCGGCGTCCAGTCCCAGTCCCAGAAGAAGTAGCAGGGAGAAGGAGCAGAGTAAAACTGGTGGCTCTTCAAAATTTGATTGGGCTGCTCGATTCAGCCCCAAAGTTAGCCTTCCTAAAACGAAACTGTCTCTTCCAGGGTCTTCTAAGTCAGAGACATCAAAACCTGGACCTTCTGGATTACAGGCCAAATTAGCAAGTAAGTTCACGGAAAGATCCTCTTTTTTTAATTAAGAAAATTGCTCTCGATTTGTCGAAGGGATGATGCTTTCAAAGTAGTCAGATTTTGTTTTTCTAGTCTGAGGCAGTCTCAAGATTTGTTACTGTACCTTAATATATAGATCAACAGTACATAATATTTAATACCACAAGGGAGACAAATAAGAAATGCTGACTTCTTAGTAGTAAACCACCATGTTCTAGTGTCTGTATCTTTCTTTATCTTCTCAGCATCTGCTACTTATTTCCTGTTACCAGGGTGGTACATCAAGTTGGATTTTCTTCTATAACCAGATACATAATTATTCTAGTTACGAGCTGCCCTTTACCACGATTAGAGATCACATGTGGGTTTTTGTTGCTGTTTTGCTATTGTATATTCTTGATGTATGGATATACTGAATTATTAGAATAAATGTACTCTCGTTTAATTAAACCTCATTCACATGTGTTATATAATATTTTATGGCCTTTAAAGAGTTTAGTGTAAAGATAAACATACTGTTTCATACACTGAAGCCCTGGATCCTAGGTATGTGGGAAAGAGTATTGTCCTCCTGAAGCTTACAGTGGGGTAGAAAGAGCTAAAGTTTGAGAATAATATAATTAAGTAAAATCAAACTGGATGGCAGAAAGGGATCTTGACATACAGTCTTCGGTTTTTTTTTTTCCTCCTAAAAGTCTTCTTTAGGAAGCCAGTGTTCATTAGACATGTTGATGAACCTTTTCAATTACATAGTTGCTATAATGCTAGTTATTTTTTTAACTATTTTAAGAAATCTAAAAAGAACAAATATAAAGATAATACACTGCTTATCTATAGTTTTAACACATTTAAAGTTTGTAACATTTAACCAGAAGGTTGGTTTTGGCCATTTTTTCTCCTATTGTGCCCTCAGAAGAAATTCCAGGTCCACGTTTTGATAGGATTACAACTTTTTCTTGGTTGTTAGGAGATTTTATATAATGTCTGGTAGTACTCTTCTCAAAGTGTAGCTAACATAAATCAGTCTACTTTAATATTGAATTATAGCTAAATGTTAGCTCTGTTTAGTTTAAATTTACAATCTATAACTATTCTCAGTTAATTCATTATTAACTATCTTTTATACTAAATAAAATTTTGTTTAACCTGTATCATAGGACCGTTGGGAAGGTACAATGTTTTACTCTCTGATTGTAGAATTTTGTTCTATTTGGTATTTCAAATACGTAGTGCAGCTATATGAAATTTATGAATTTGAAGGTACAGGCACTGGATTAAGATCAAGATTAGTATCTTGAAGTCTAAGGAAATAAAAAGCTGGGGTAAAAAAGGAAAGCAGCTGTCCATTGGGTCTGCCAAAGTGTATTTGGACAATTTTAGTTGTCTGGCTTTGCTTCTCTACCTCTCCTCTCTGCTTTTAAGTAGAAGCAGGTGTGTGTGCTGCCGTGTCCTTTGTATGTTTGTCACCATTGTAGTAGCTCCGTGATCTCCATAGCCCGTGGGCCAGGTTGAGTTTACAGCATGTTTCATGGGACTCATGGCCCACCTGTCTGTCTTCTAGCCTGCTTCACTTGAAGAGCTCATCTTTTTCAACTCTTATTTCTAGGAGGGTCCAGGCCCAAGTGAGAGAGCAGATTTTTCTGGAGTGTCATTTCCTCAACTCTTCTCAGAGTCCAGCTTTCTTCTTTTAGAGAGAACTCACTTATCACGATTCTTTAAAAGGAAGCTCAGGCCTACCAGAGGCCAGTCAGGAAGCATAGTTTTGATGCTGCGCCATAATAAAACCAGCCTGTAGATGGTGTGTTTGATTCACTGTACACATGGTCACAAACTGACTTCATAGTTCAGAAGTCTGTGTGTATTCCTCAGTCACTAGGAGTACCACTTTCACATTTTCACTGCTGTTGTCCTAGTTGTCAGCTCTAATATAGCTTACGTTGTTGAAACAAGAGAAGGGAACCAGTATTTGTTCAGCATCTTAATAAGCGCCAGGTATTTCACATGTAGTAATGATTAATTTTTAAAAATAGTGCTTAAGTTATTAAGAAAATGTATCCCTAAGTTAAGTGGCAGAGGAGTGTGACTTTGATGCTGTTATTTTCTTTGCTGTGCCACTTATTTTTTATCCATGTTTTGTGTGTTTTGTTGTTGCAACATCTCTGAATCATTAATTAAGAGATGTTAAGATCCCAGAGGAGACAAGATTTTATCTGATTTTTTTCTTGACTGGTATTGATTCATCTTTAGGGATGAAGACTGGCTGAGCCAGAGATTCCTATAATTTCATTCACTACAGATTCTTTTTCAAATAAGTGAAAAACATTTGTGTACAAAATAATAGGAAATATTCAATGTGATTGCAAGTACCTGACAACTTGTAAATACTTTACATGATTCATCTCATTTCATCTCATTTACTCCTCATCCACCCTATGTATGGCAGGTGCTACTGTTCCTATCTTACAGGTAAGGAAACTCAGAGTCACAGGGCAAGTCACCTATCTAAAGCCACAGAACTGAAAAGGGATAGCGGCAAGAGTTAAGCCCAGGTCCCCTGAACAGGACTCAAAAGGATTGAGTAGATTGGGTGGGCAGTGAAGTCAGGTAGGTGAGATGAATTGTAGGCATCCTTAAATGTTTATGAACAGTACTGTAAGAGAATTCCCAGTACTTGGTAACTTTATTTAAGAGTACAGGGACAGAGTATGGTATCTTGGAATAAATCTCTAGGTTTCAAGTAATGGTATTAATGGGGAGAGAGAGCTCTTAAAATAGAGCTAAAAGTCCTGGATTGAAACTGTAGTTCTGCCATTTTATCACCTGGTGACTGTGGGAAAATTTGCAGCCTTTTCGTTATAAAATAGGCACAATAGCTATTTGAGAAATAAATATGTGAGGAGACTTAGCGTAGAGCTTAGCATCTAAGTTGTGTCACAAAATTTCGGTGCAAGCTGAATTTTAGTATCTTAAAGAGAAAACATTCAGAGCAGTGTTGTGAGGACGCAGGATTTTTAAATGCTAGCCATTTATCAGTTTAAAATGTCTTTATCCTTACATTTGGAAGATCCTGATTTGAATTTCTATTACCTCAGTTTTGTGAGTTCCAACAAATCATTGGCATATTAATCCCTAGTCTTTATTGGCAAAATGGTGATATTCATTCTGTGAAGCATAAAAGAATGTATGTGAAAACAATTTTGTAAAATTAAAGCTCCATATAAATATACCATGCTGCATTGAGTTGTTGCTGTGCACTTGAAAGGCTTTTGTATGCATCAGGATTTTTTTAAAAACATGAACCCAGGGAACAGAATTAAATTCAGTTTTAGAAGTTGAGGGACAGATATTTTTTAAAGATACTATTTATTTTTTAGAGAGGGCTAGGGAGGGAGAGAGAGGGAGAACCATTGATGTGTGAGAAAAATAATCCATTGCTTCTTGCATGTTCCCAACTGGGTACCTGACCCACAACCCAGGCATGTGCCCTGACCAGGAATCGAACCAGCGACCTTTTGGCTCTCATGCTAGAGCTCAGTCCACTGAGCCACACTAGCCAGGGCCAGATTTCTGATTTGTACAGGGTACGTGCAATCAATTGGCAAAATTTTAATAAAATTACATACCACAAAAGTTATATTTTTAAATAAATGTATTATGTAAATACATAAACATAGTCATTATTTTTAAAACTGTTCAAAAAAGTCTCCATTTGCTACAATAATAGACTTGATTCAACTTCGGAATTTTGAGCACACTTTAATTAACTTCTGTTTATCCATGGACATCATAATGTTTTCAGTCTTAGCTTTAACAGCCTATTTTTTGGAATGAGGTTGTTTATTAACTTCCCTCTCACAAACACTGCATACATAATAGTGTAAAGGATTTGCGTCTGGTGAACTAGGCGGCCAGATTTCCTTTGACCAGAATTCAGGATCATTGACAACAAAAATTTTTGCACCTTTTTGGTGTTACGTACTGGTGAACCATCTTGTTGGAAGATAAAATGACATCCACTTGCTACTTGCTACTTCATCTATGGTGCAACTACTACTCTCAAAACGTCAAGGTAGTAAACATCCTGAATCTTCATTGATGATCTCCAGGATTCTGTGTACAATATCTGGACTTGTGCGATCTTGCATTCTGTACCTTATGCCTTTTCCCTGTTGGTGTGGCGACATCAGGATCAGCATTATGCACCTTCACATTGTCAACTGTATGTAAAGGGATGTTATTTAAGTGTACAATTTCCTTAGCAGTTCACTCTGCACGCCTTCCAGAAGTTATGGTTGCTGTAACATCGTATTCCTTTGACATGATGGTTGTTCTCAAAATTTAATACTTTATATCTGAAGCAGTGATGTTAAATTATAACCTTAGAAACAAAGTTTTTCAAAATTGATAAACATGAAATAAGGAGATGCAAAGTTATTGCCAATTGATCATGCATATCCTGTATATCTCAGGAAGAAATGAAGTAATGTAAATTATCTGAAAAGTGGAGTAGACCTGCACTTTGTGATATAGAAAGCAATCCAAATTGGGTAAATATTTTCTTGAACTTTTAATAATTCATGAACTTGTTAATTAGAATATAATCTGTTTCTCCAGGTAAAGGTTCATTCTAATATGTAATTGGTGAGTAAAGCTTTATAGTTAGGCAGGTTTTCCCCCAAATTGTAAGAATAACAATACTTACAAGATGCTTTGTGAAACCAATTACCCGTGGTCAGATATCACTCAGATTCAGGTTATGCAGTAGTATAGGAAAGTTTCAAAATCTTTAAGTAACTTCCGCTTAACTCAGCATTTAAAAATTTTGATCACCAACATTACCCTGGGAGATAGCAGTGATCTGTGGACCACTCTTCGGGCAATGATATAATTGCATTTAGTCACGACACTTAAGTAGGGAGACTCCCCAGTGTGCTGTTTGAGCAGCATTAATAGGCCAGTGAACCCCCTGTTGTGGAAGAACTAGGGTTGGCAGAAAGCTAGTGAAATAGCGACTTTTGTGATAGGTTTCCTGAAGCCTGGGGCTTGCCCACTGCAGCTGATCAAAACAACTTTGGAACAAAGGTCATCTTCTATAAGTTGGTCCAAGTGTTGAGGTAATAACCCAGAAAGGATAGTGTGAGTGAATTTTTAATGTGAATTAGGAAATTATTCTTGGTATGTGTTGCTTAACCTAAGTAGACATTCTTAAAAATTTACGTAACACTAATATAAAACCATTGGGGCAATGTAATGGTACAAATGATTTTTAGAAATGTTTTAAATATTACAGTTTTCACCTTGGCAGTGGATTGAGCACTGGCCTGTGAACTGAAAGATTGGTTTGAGTTCCTGTCCGAGCACATTCCTGGGTTGTGGGCCTGGCCCCGAGTTGAGGGCACATGGGAGGCACCTGATCAGTGTATCTCTCACGCAGCTGACATCCCTGTCTTTCTCCTTCCCTTCTCCCCTCTCTGAAAGTAAGTAAACAAAATCTTTTAAAAATATATTAATATTTTCATAATTCTCCTGGCTTCCAAACATGTTTTGGTAATTTATTTTCTTTTTAAGTAAAGCTGATTTTTAAATAATTTGACTCTCAAAGGGTTGTGTCTAAATAATAGAAGGTGATGGATGGCATAGAAATAATAGGAAATAGTTTGTGATCAAAATTTGGGTAACTAGCTCTGGCTGGTAGCACAGTGGATAAGGCTCCGGCCTGCGAACCCAAAGGTCGCAGGTTCAATTCCCCTGCCAGGGCACATAACCAGGTTGCAAAACAGGTCTCCAGTCAGGTCTGTGGCTGGAGGCAGGTGAAAAGCAGCCATACATTGATGTCTCTCTCCCTCTCTGCCTCTCTCTTCCCCTCTTTCTAAAAATAATTAAATAAAATCTTTAAAAAAAAAAAAAAATTTGGGTAACTGAAGGTTTTGTTTTTTTTAACTGACGGCTTTTAAAAGTAAAATTTAAAGGCATTACATTTGCAGTCTGATGTGTCTGTTTGTAGAATTAGTTTTTTCCTGCATTATTTAAAGTGACCATCATGTGCACATTATTAATAACATAGCAGTAGTTACCAGCTTATTTTCAGCTTGAATTTCAAGTTCTTCTGGTAACATGCACGCTTCCTGTGGTCATTACTAGAACTAGAAGAGAACCAGGCCGAAGCCAAGTTCTGGGAAGGTGATTTCTGCTTGGATTAGGACTCTCTCTGTCGGTCTGAGACATGGTCCTTTGCACTCCTAGCCTGTTGGGAGGAAATAAAAATGAGAAAGAAAATGAAAAGTTAAACTCAGTTTCACGTGGTTAGTTGAGGCATGCAGGGCTGTCCTTACTTTACAGTCTCTTGAGGTGTTGGATGAGGAGGTTAAAGGGAAAGGGTTGGGTGTTAGTTTTCTATATTGAAAGGCAGCTTTTAAAATAATATAAACTTAAAACGTTTTCAGCTGCTTTGAAAAATTACCAGTGATTCCTAAAATATGGATATTAAGATTTTAAAAATGGGTTACCAAATTTTTGATAAGGATTATTATGTATTAGTGTACATATGCCAGATTAGAGTAAGAATTAATTTAGCCGAAGTACATTTTACTAAACTTACATGTAAGTTAGTAAAAACTGCTCTTTTATATTCATGTTTCTGTATTCTGTAATATTTTTGACAATTATAAACTGTTTGTTATTTAAAAAAGAATAATCCAGACAATCCCAAAATGTACAAAGAAGAAAAATGCAAAATCATTCAATTTGATCACTGAGGACTACCTCTCTCCTTGTGTGCATATCTGGCTAAATTTTTTTCTTTATATTTATCAAAGCTTGAATGCAGTTTAAAGTCATATATAAGATTTATTACTAAAAAGCAGCAGCGTTCCTGCCACATTGCCTTTCCCTTTCTTTAGCTGTTTGTTAGGGATTTTTTTCAGTCTCCCTAAATCAAGGGTGTCAAACTCATTTTCATGGGGGTGCCCACCGGCCTGGTGGTTGCCTGCAAAGGGCCATATGTAATTGAGGGCTGTATAAATGCAGCTGCTCCTTAACAGTTCAGCGAGCTGGGCAGAAACAAGGTGCCGGGCCGGATTAAACAAGGTGGAGGGCTGGATTCGGCCCATGGGCCTTGTGTTTGCCACCCATGCTCTAAATGATGCTCTCAGATATATTCTTGTTGATCATTGCGCTATTGCTGAGCACTATCGCATGGTGTTTTTTTTTTTAAGGGAAGATTCACACCACCTCTTTACCCACCAAACGCATACTGTACAAACTTCTCATTTTCCCAGTCAAGATTGGTGCTCAGTGTTAGAATGAATACATGAATGCTATTTACAGAGTCACATAGGAACTTTTCCTTTCTTACACATTTTCATTTTTCCCGAGTTTAATAATTATTTTGTCTGTGTGTATGTGTGTGTGTGTGTGTGAATCCACTACTCCAGACTCGGCTACTGATTATCTAAATCTTTTCTCAAACTGTTCACATACATTCGTTTCAGTTTCTTGAAGAAGAGAAGGCTCAGGATGCCTGCTCTTCTCTGCCTGGTTATTCTGCTCTTAGCCTCTGGATTTCCCTCAGTCTTTCCTGGTTACAGAATCCACATCATTTTTCTTTGATGGAACATTCTCTTCCACTTGGCGTTCTAAAAAGAAGTGCTTACGAAAATTTAAAAAGTTTTTGACTAATTGAATATAGAGTTCTGGGTTGGAAATAAATTTCATTCAGAATGATGAAGAATTACATTATCTTTTAGCATTCAGTGACGACAGATATTCTGATTCCTGATCTATTGTACATGTAACTGATTTTTCTGGATTCTTGCAGATCTTGACCTCCATTATTTAGAAATGTCATAATATTGTCATAGCTGTGGGTTTGTTCTTGCTCCTGGTTATGGTGACCAGGAGTTCAGGTTTCTCCTGGTCTGGAACATTCACCAAGACATGGGACTTTTTGGCCTTCAAACCACAGTTGTCTTGTTACTTTTGGTAATTGTTCTCTTGGAGGGTTCTAATCTTAACCTTTTATTCTTGTTTTCCATTTTTTCTACTTTTTGGTAGATATCTTCATGTTGCTCATTTTTCTTTTCAAGAGGTTATTTTGTTCTTCCTTTCTTATTATGGGTGCATTTCTTCTTTGAGGACGTTATGAGAGGTTTCCTTTTTTGTTCAGCCTTCTTGTGTAAAGAGGGAGAGAGAGAGAGAGAGAGAGAGTGTGTGTGTGTGTGTGTGGTGTTCATACTAAGAATTTTTCTTATATTTTGGTGATTTCTGGATGTTTTCTCAGAACCAGTAAAGGGCACCAAGTATCTTAATTTGTAAGCTCTAAGCATGTAGATGAGATTTGACCGAGATTCATTGTCTAGGGAACTGGTTGGATTATTCATTATGAAATCTCCTCTGTCATTATTTTTTATCTTTTTTTTCCCATTGTACTGTGTAGATTCTTGCAGGCTCCTGCCTGGAGTTGAAGGTCCAACTGCTAGAATTTTGGGGGCTGAGTCAGAGAAGACACCAAGGAGAGGGGCCATGTGCCATTTATTGTGTTGTTCATACTTCTCCCCACTCTCATTTGTGGTATGGTGCACTCTTTTCATCTGTGTACTTGGAACGTTTCTTTATTCTGTACTTTCTAAGGAATAAAGGTCTTGTGTTTTGCTTCCTCAGGAGAGGGACAGTCACACAGCTGTGCAGGTGAGGCTTCGAGCAGCCGCCCGCCAGCCTCAGCTGGGCTACCAAGTCTGTCCACAGAGCTCTAGTCCCAGCCATTCCCTTGAGAGATTCTGAGCCGTTCTAACTGGTCGTTTAACTCTGTTTTCCACCTTCAGTTGTCTGGACTTTCTGGAGCATTTTGCACTGGAATTTGTTTTTCATCTTCTAAAATTGTGTTGTGATAATAGTCTCTTTCCATCTTTCATTTTTCCCATCTTGGTAGATTTATGCTTCAGATTTTTTTTTTTTTTAAGATTTTATTATTTCCAGAGAGATAGGAAGCGGGGCGGGGTTGGGGGGTGGGGACAGACAGACAGACAGACAGACAGATATCCCTGTATGGTTGCCTTTCACCTGCCTCCAGCTACGGACCTGGCTGGAGACCTGGCTTGCAACCTGGTTATGTGCCCTGGCTGGGAATCGAACCAGTGACCTTTGGGTTCGCAGGCCAGTGCCTTATCCAACTGAGCCACCAGTCAGGGCCCCAGATTCTTTTAATGCCCTTTTAGTGGCCTTTCATGAAAGGACAGAAGTGAATGCTTAAGTGCAATCTTACGCGTTTACCCAAAAGGCAGACACTTTTTTCAGTGTATATGTACATACTTTTTCAAAACTAGGAGGTTGTTCTGTGTGATAGTTGGCATTAATTTTGTGATTCTGTTATAAGCCAGGCTTCATATTAGATGCTTGCATTAAATTTCATCCTCATGGAGATAGAATGAGGTGGTATCCATGTTTTGGATATGAAGAAACCAAAGTGCTTTATCTGTCTAAAGTCTTACTAATAGATGTTTTTCCTTTAAAAAAACAACTAGAAATTACATCATTTTTAATGGTTATATATGGCTGTACCTTAATTTATCATGTTCCCAACTAATGGGCATTTATATTCTTCTAAATTTCTTAATTGCATAACTTTGTAATTTACATCATCATTTCTTTGTTAGGCCACTGATTATTTTAAATTGCTCCTTGAAATACTGAGTTTACATTTCCATTAACAGTGTAAAAATGCCGATTTATTCATATTCTCATTACCTAACACTGTGTTCCTGCAGTTTTTATTATCATACTGATGTTTATTTAACCATTATTTATTATTGGAGATTTAGCTCTTTTCCAGTTTCTCATTATCAAAAATAATAATGCTTCGATAAATGTCTGCACATTTCTCTTTAAACTATATTTTATTGATTATGCTATTAGTGTCGTCCCAACCTTTTCTCCCCTTTGCCGCCTCCTACCCAGCACCGTCCCCCCCCCCCCGCCCCCAAGTTCTTGTCCATTAGTCGTGCATGTAAGTCTTTGGCTTCTCCATTTCCTTTACTATTCTTAACCATCCTGCTGTCTATTTTGTACCTAACGATTATACTTAATCTCTGTACCTTTTCCCCCATTCTCCCCCTTTTTTCCCTTCCCCCTTCCCTCTGATAACCCTTCATATGATCTCCATATCTATGATGATGTTCCTGTTCTAGTTGTTTGCTTAGTTTCTGTTTTGTTTTTAAAATGCAGTTGTTGCTAATTGTACATTAGTTATCATTTTGCTGTTCATAGTTTTGATCTTTTTCTTAAATAACTTCCTTTAGCATTTCACATATTAAGTGCTTGGTGATGATGAACTCCTTTAGCTTTACCTTGTCTGGGAAACACATGATCTGCCCTTCCATCCTGAATGATAGCTTTACTGGGTAGAATAATCCATGTTTTAGGTCCCTGCTTTTCATCACTTTGGATACTTCTTGCCAGTCCCTTCTTGCCTGTAAAGTTTCTTTTGAGAAACCAGCTGGTAGCCTTACAGGGACCCCTTTGCAGGTAACAATTCTTCTCTCTTGGTGCTTTTAAGATTCAGTCTTGGTTTTTATCTTTTGGCATTTTAATTATGATGTGCCTTGGTGTGGTCCTCTTTGGGTCAACTTGTTTGGGACTCTGTGCTCCTGGGCTTGTATATCTATTTCCTTTGCCAAATTAGGGAAATTTTTTTTCCATTATGTTTTCAAATAAGTTTTTGATTTCTCGCTCTTCTGGCATCACTGTGATTTCAATGTTGGCACTTTTGAAGATAACTGCAGAGTCTTATTCTCTTGTTTTCTTGAATTCTTGTTTCTTTTTTTTTTTTTTTAATTTTTATTATTGTTGTATTACATCCATCCCCTTTTTGCTCCCCTCTGTCCCCCCGAATTCTTGCTTCTTAATCTATACTGGTTGATGTTACTTCTTCCATATGTTCTAGTTCATTGATTTGAACTCCATTTCCTTCCCTTCATTATTGGTTCCCTGTGGATTTTTCTTTTTTTCACTTAGTGTAGCCTTCGTTTCTTCCCCTCTGTCTTTGCCATACTCAGCGAGTTCTCTGAGCATCCTTATCACCAGCAATTTGAATTCTGCATCTGCTAGGTTAGCTATCTCCATTTTGCTTAGTTCTTTTTCTGGAATTTTGATCTGTTCTTCCATTTGGGCCATCTTTCTTTCTTTTTCTTTAAGTTATTATTTTCAGAGAGAGGCAGAGAGAGGGAGAGAAACATCAACGTTTGGTTGCCTTTCACCTGCCTCCAGCTATGGACCTGGCTGGAGACCTGGCTTGCATCCTGGTTACATGCCCTGGCTGGAAATCAAACCAGAGACCTTTGGGTTCGCAGGCCTGGTGCCTTATCCACTGAGCCACTTGCAAGGCTGGGCCATATTTCTTTGTCTCATCAATTTGGCATCCTCCCTGTGTTTGACACCCTGTTGGGGTGCACTTATTATGTTGTAAGGGGTGGAGCCTTGGGTATCTGTCAGTGCTGGACAACCTGTGTCACCACCTTGTGGCACTGTATGTGGGAGGGCAGTAGAGAGGGAACAGTCAATGCCACTTGCTCAGTTCGTACCCCATTTCCAGTCAATTCACCCATTTCTTCATTTAACTGGCACCTCTCTAGTATAGTTGGAGTATGCTGTGAATGACCGTCCTGTCAGTATCATGTGGGGGAAGGGTTAGGATATAACTCCCAGTGAATTTTTTACAAGGTGAAAAGAAGGCAGGGTGCTCAGAAGAAGGGTTGCCTGGCATAATACAGTGGATATCTACTGCTCATCTTTTAATGTTAATTTAAAATTAATATATAAGTTAGAGAAAAAAAGCATTCATGTATTTAAATGTTATTTACTGAATAAAGGTGTTAGGCCAATATTTCCCCTTCTGCTTGATTTTTAAACAACTATCAGATACATTGGTATTCATGTTTACTTTGACTCCTTATACAAGAGAAGGACAAAAGGAATCTTGAGGAAATTGAAGTTTATTTATTGCATTGTTGATGATTTATCATGGGAGAACTATTTTCATTGTAGGACTTCGTAATAGGTCTGATATATGTGTATATACCGTATGAAAGATGATCATACCTGTAATAGATCATGCAAGAATTAAAAGTAGAATAAAAGCATGACAGTGAATATGTATTGCTCAGTTGTATATTGCTACTTTTAAAGTAACTTAATGCAATTGGAGAGTGGAAACCTTACCTTCCCAAAGGTTGGAATTGTTCTACCTTTGATGACTCTCACAGTGAAGTAGGTGTGCTCATTTCATCTGCAAATGACAAAATTGCAACATCTTAACTATTTTACACTACGAAGGGTCCAGAAGGCAAAATATGTAAGGCCTAAATTATGTTGAGGTTTTAAGAGCGTTTGTATTTAAAAATCCAGGTGTATAGTTGGTTACATGAGAGGTTTAGTTACTTGACATTTCAAATGTCACACTTTGCAAAAGAACTCATTTTTTAAAAAGTTGAAGCCCTAGATTTTGAGTAAATCAGTTTGGAGTTAGGAATACTTTGTCAAAATAAAAAAAGAATATGACATAGTTATATTATAGAAAAAATACCAATTAGGACTTTAAAAAGAATTCTGTCAGTTTCACCCTTGTCCAAAGGAATAAATATTTAAAGAAATAGATTTGTAGGAACAGATTTGTGTATTCATATACCAATATAATAAGGGCAGGAATCTTCGATAAAAGTAGTATGTCTGCATTTATACATCACTTCATTAACACAAAGATTTTGTGGATAAGTATATTAATCTGAACAAATGGTATTATGGTTGCTTTTCAGAGTGGCATAAACATAAATGGTAAACACAGTTTTGCTGCATTACAGAGCCTGGGGGAATGTGTGTGTGTGTGTGTGTGTGTGTTTTCCCACTCATAAGTTTTAGTTGGATTATAGTAGTTTGTAGGTTTATACTTACTATGCTTCCTTGTCTATTAAAATACTCACTTGACAAATAGAATGGCAAAAACATGTTTTGATTCAACAAAAATACTGTATTTTTATGTATTTTAAAGTTTTCTTCTTTTGCTATACAAGTATATTACTTAAAGATTTCTAATTGAAACAGTAGAGCAAAATTTTAACTTTGCCAGATACATATTGAACCTGTAGTATACTGTTCTGCATCAGAATAAGCTTAGGAACTGTGTAGTTATCCACTCACTTACACAGTTCCTAATTGAACCCATACAATTAAAATGAATACCTTTTGGTGTGTGTTCTCTCTCTCTCTCTCTCCCCCCCTCCCCCTCCACCCTCTCCCTCCTCCCCCTTCCTCCCCTTCCTCTCCCTCTTCCCCTCTTTCCCTTCCTCTTTCTCTCTCTTATGTCCACACCGCTCCCACACCCTCTCTCTCACTGGAGTACACCTTCACTTTTGTCCCCCTCTTCTTCCTCCTAGGTGCATTAAAAAGTTATAAATAAAATGAATACCTTGTATCATATTGAAAAAAAATTTTTTAATGTAGAAGTAGAATATTTTATATTTTCTAAGAGTATAATTAAGGACTACACATTTCAGAAATTGAGCAGTTCTTGGATTGCCATTGACAGAGGAAAGACAAATACTATATGTTTTTTCAAATCCTTGCTGATAAACAATGTAAATACGAAACATTTAAAAGTAGTAGTAGATAAGATATGATGGTAGCCTTTTATGTTAGATAGTTGCGTTTACACATATTGAAAATTTTAAGTTGCTTAAAAGAAAGTTATGCACCAAAGCCTGAAATAAATAGGTCATGAGCAGTGAAATATAAAAAAGTTTGATCAAGAAGTATATTGTCGCCCTGGCTGGTGTGGCTAGGTGGATTGAGTGCTGACCTGCAAACCAAAGGGTCACAGGTTCAATTCCTAGTCAGGGCACGGCTGGATTGTGGGCCAGGTCCCTGGTTGGGGGTGTTTGAGGGGCAGCCACACATTGATTTTTCTCTCCCTCTCTTCCTTCTCCTTTCTCTAAAATAAATAAAAATTTTTTAAAAAGTATACTGTCAACCTCAAATTAGCAATAGAGCAATAACCTACAACCAATTAAATTGAGCATTTTACTTTTAGTGTCACTGAAAAGATGTCAGAATTTGTGCTGGTATCCATTATTGCATCATGGTATGTGTAAAGACACTTGAGTGTTACATGAACTAAGTTATTGAAAGTAATACAAGGGTTTTTAAGGTGCTTTATAAGTGAGGGCGCTGTTTTTTGCAGTGTTTAAATGTAATGTGCACTCCTGTGCTTAGTCACACAACTTAGGTAGGTTGGTCTAATTTAATATTTTCTGCAATATTAAAAGTAATTTCTGAAATATTTAAACATTAAAAAATAGTGATTCTAAGTACCTGAATATATTAGCTGCTTTTATAATCTGTTCAGTTGCCATGTGCAGTGAAGGTGACTGGACAAAGATAAAGCATTACAAGATAACAGACAGATTTGTGATCATATCAAATAATTCTGACATTATGCTATGTAGAAAGTCAACCTAAAAATAATATAAGCTTAAACCCTTAGGCGGATCTTCTTTACACACTGAAAGTTTCATTCTTTCATCTCTATGCTAGTTTCAGGAGTGTAGATCATCTTTCACAAAAGTCATTGGGGGTCAGGAAGCCTAAAAGGTATGGTTTAGACTTCTAAATGGTAATGTCTAACTGAACATAAATTTTGTCTTTATAATTTCTATCTTGTTATTAAAGACTCTTGAGTAGATTGGTTTTCACTTGATAACTTCTCATTGTATATGATATAAGTACTATCCCAAGTTGAATGAACTGAAGTTTTAAATTGCGTCTAAAAGGTGAAGAAGATCTAGAATCCTTTTTATGACCTTCCTAGATACTTTACTGGTGTTTTTTTTTTAACAAAATCGTATCTTTTCACCTCAAATTTGTGAAGAGGTAAAAAATGGAAGCTTCCTGGGATGTGGAGAATTATTATTTAATTGAAAAATGAATATCTGTTCAAGATGCTGCCTCAGTTCTAATAGAAATATGGTTGTTGACTTTTTAGGCCATTCAGTCTGTGTTCAGATAGAGCACACTGCCCAGTGTGTCCATCATAAATGATAACATTGTTGGGGGAGGGTAAATGGATGCTCTGATGGCTTCCCCATTGTTCATGAAATAGTAACAAACTCTACTTTAGTGCTATCCCTTTTAGAATTTGTTACCTCTGTATTTGTTAACATAAGTATTTGTTAACTTCAGAATGATACGTAACGTGTGCTTGATTGACTCCCCCAGTTGTACAGTATTCTGTAAGTTTTACATTCTAATAACTATACGTAAACTAGGTGAAATGGGACAGTGTAAAGCTAATGTCATAAGCGGTAAAGGCTATTTAGTAAACTTCTCAAGGATATAATACATACAAAAGTAATCTCCTGGCTTTAGTTAGTGGAGAAAAATAGAATAGTACAGGGGTGGTAGGAACTTCTAAAGGGGATGGTTTGAGACAAGAGGGACTGCATTCATGGTCAAGGTGGGGCCAACAAGAAGTGCTTTCTCCTGAATGGGAATGCTGCGGACGGGAGCTTCCCTAGCGGGGCGAGGCTCTGCGGAGGCCAACTCGGGAAGTGAACCTCACAGGCGGCGCAGAGGCCATGGGAAGATTCTGTGGGCTTTGGGTCAGGATGATGACCTGGAGAGGTTTGTTCGTTTTTAATTTATGGTAACTTCTCTTGTTAATATTTTACTTTTGCATTTCACATGTATAGGTTTAAGGAAATCTACCAAGAAGCGCAGTGAATCCCCACCTGCCGAGCTCCCCAGTTTGCGGCGGAGCACACGCCAAAAGACCACGGGCTCCTGTGCTAGTGCCAGGTAATCGCTGGTGTTGCCAGGGTGTGACAAGTTCAGTGCCTGCGGGCCCCGTCCCAGTCAGCAGTTCCGCAGGCTTTAAAAAGGTCTTCCAATCCTGCTTGAAGAGTGAAGAAACATTTTAATAAACCTATTATAGTTTAGTTCTACCCCAACATTCACTTACATGTGTTTGTTAAGTTTTTTGATAATACTTTTATCCTCTACCTTTTTCATTGTTGCTACATTATTTTTAGAGGGTTATTGCCAAATAGTTAGACATTTGGTGGTTTTCAGGGCTCCAGTCTACCAAATAAATTGTCTAATGAGCATCTTAAAGCAGATTTAGGTTATTTTTAAAGGTAGTGTGATGAATGGATCAAAAGTAATACCTACTTAAATGGTAATGTTGCTTAATTGGTTTCTAAACACGTTGGCACCAGTTACTGAGTTTAATGGATGAGTGGGAGAGATATGTACTTAATCTTCATTTTGTATTACCATACTTGTCCCACAAGGAGAAATGTAGGTTTTGTTTGTATTCTTTCATGCCTCTAATTCCCGTTTCTCCCAGTTGCTGTTTTGGAGCTCATTTTCAGGAAATCAACCACCTTTAATGTGATAATGGTTTATTGTTTACCCATATTTCACATACTTCTACTAACTGATTGGGATTCTTAGATTAATGTTAAAATCTGTTTTTTCTTGCAATGTCATTCCCACATTTTCAGGCTTGGTGAGGTATTCATGTGCTGCTAACTATTCACAGCCACATAGAATTTTTCTTTCATTTACATGCAGTTTGTTTTCTCTACTAAAAGTGCCAAAAACCAGTGATCGGGTCAGTGGCTTTAGTTTGCCTTTTCTCTTTTCTAACTCAAGTTGGTAAAAAGGTTTTAGCAATCAGTTTGGCTGCTCTGGGCAGTGGGTACAGTAGTGACGTGAGGAAACAGTGTGACTTGTGTGTAAGTCACGTGAGAAGGACCCTGCCACTTTAATCTCTGATTTTGCATTTATTTTCTAGTCTTGTCTGGATTGTTTAAAATATGTGGAGTTAGTACACCTATTTGCTTTTGAGGTTTCTTGGCAGTATAGGCAGACCTTAGTTTATTGTGTTTTCACTTTATAGATACAGCGTTTCTTACAAGTTAGAGGTAAGACTATCCACCAATTGTGAAAAGGTAACAACTTGCTGAAGGCTCAGATAGTAGTTAGCATTTTTTAGCAATAAAATATTTTTTTTTATTGATTATGCTATTATAGTTGTCCCAGTTTCTCCCCCTTGTCTCCCCTCTGTCTGGTACCCCCATTCCTTCTAGCAATCTTCCCGCCCCTTAGTTAACGACCATGGGTTGTGCATGGAAGTTCTTTGGCTTTTCCATTTCCTATACTGTACTTAAGATCCCCTTGTGTATTTTTACCTACTCGTTCTGCTCCTCACTCCCTGCACCTGCACATCCCCCCCCTTCTCACCTTTCCCGCTCCCAGCTGATAACCCTCCATATGATCTCCATACTTATGATACCATTTCTGTTAGAGTTGTTTGCTTAGTTTTTCTTTTGTAATTGTTGATAGTTGTGAATTTGTTGCCAAATTAATGTTCGTAGTTTTGATCTTCTTTTTCTTAAATTAGATCCTTTAACCTTTCGTGTAACAATGGCTTAATGATGATGAACTCTACCTTTTCTTTGTCTGGGAAGCACTTTATCTGCCCTTCCATTCTAAATAATAGCTTTGCTGAATAGAGTCATCTAAGTTGTAGGTCCATGCTTTTTCATCATGTTGAATACTTCTTGCCAGGCCCTTTTTGCCTGCAAAGTTTCTTTTGAGAAATCAGCTGACAGTTTTATGGGAACTCCCCTGTAAGTAACCCTGCTTTTCTCTTGCTGCTTTTCAGATTCTGTATCTTTAACCTTTGGCATTTTAATTATGATATGTCTTAAAGTGGTCCTCTTTGGGTCCAACTTATTTGGGACTCTTTGCATCCTGGACTTGCATGCTTATTTCTTTCAGCAAATTAAGGAAATTTTTCTTTTGTTATTTTTTCTCACAAGTTTTCGATTTCTTGCTTTTCCTCTTCACCTTCTGTCATCTCTATGATTTGGATGTTGGCACATTTGGAGGTGTCTCTAAGGCTCCCTATACTATCTTTGGTTTTTTTGTTTGAAATTGTTTTTCTTCTTGCTGTTTTGGTTGAATGTTATTTCTTCCCTATGTTCTAAATTGTTGTGTTGATTTGAATCCTGGCTGCTTCTCTTGCTCTGTTGGTTCTCTGTACATTTTTCTCTATTTCACTTAGTGTAACCTTCATTATTTCCCTTACGTTTTTACCATACTTGATTCCTGATCATCACCAGTGTTAGGAAGTCTGCATCTGATAGGTTGATTATCTCCATTTCCTTTAGTTCTTTTTCTGTTCTTTCATTTGGGCCATATTCGTCTCCTCACTTTGGCAGCCTCCTGTGTTCTATGTTTTAGGTAGAGCTGTGTTGACTCCCTGTCTTAGTAGTGCAGCCTGTTGTAGAAAAGGCACCTGTCTGGATGAATGTGTCTTCTTTAAATCCTTGGTTGTTGGACTTACATACATACAGCTCAATTTTCTATTGGTTCTTGGTATTGCTTTGTGGTGTAGTTGTAATTCTGTCTATGGTTGCACAAGGAGCAAAGTGTGTTTACCTACCTCTCCATCTTGACCACAAGTCCCTCTAAACGCTTGTTGTCAGCCTCCTCTAGCATGCAGCTACTGCAGGTGATGTCCAAATCCCTCATCTCTCTGTTTACAGTCAAGTATTTTTAAATTTCAACGATACACATTGTTTAGACATTATGCTTCTGCATACTTAATAGTTAGCAGTATAGTATAAATATAACTTTATATGTACCAGGAAACTAGAAATTCATGGAATTTGGGTTTTTGCAATATTTGCTTTTTGCTTTTTTGCTTTTTTTGAGTCCAGTGACCTGGACTCAAACCCACAATATCTCTAAAGTGTGCCTGTACTTTTTTGAAGACCCTTGAGGAAATTTCTTAGTTCTTTAGAGCTTTTGTCCTACTTTGGGCCACATTTTTAATCCAGTTTACCCAGGGTTTATATGATCTGAGACATAAACTGAATTTACTGTAGTTAAAAATTAATTTTAAGATATATGTGAAGTCGGGTAATCTAATGTCTTTTTCTGCAGCCTTCTGCCTATGATCACTTTTTTAGTACACATGTAATTATTTACAATTATACATGGTCTTGCTGTGCCACCTGTCTGGAATGCTCTTCATCTCAAACTTTGGAATTAGTTGAGATTCCTTAACTAATTGTTTTTAAGTCTGCTACAGCTGGACCTTTTTTCAGTTTAGACTAACACCCCTTGTTGGCAGCAAAGTTTTAGCAACAATGTATCCTGTGGTTGATGTCAATTAAATGTTCAATAAGTGAATTAATTGGAATCTCACAAATTTGTAGCCTGGTAAATTGTTTGCAATGAGCTGTTTCACTATGCAGGAAAGATTAACCAAATATATTCCTGGTAGGGTGGATGTTTTTACTAATTGGAAGAACAGACTCTTCTAAGTACTCTTTGACAATTCAGAGGTACATTTACATTTTTGCTTCTTAATTGTTCTTTACTAGGTAGCACCTGATTTCACTGTAGTTTGACGTTAGTCTAAAACATTAGTAGTAGGTTTCTGCATTTCTTTAGGTAATTTGGGGAGCTGCGTTTAAAACCATATCAATTTGTAATAATTGTTAAGTCTTGGACCTACCTGTTTTTTTGTCAAAATAGAAAAAAGTCATCATTAATAAAACACAGTTTGCTTAATGGAAAATGACTAATCATTTGTTTTTTCAATATCTTATACTGTGCCTTAATCCTAAACAAGTTTCCCAAATTTCATCTGTGTTTATTCATAAAATATTAAATTTGTGGATCTTTATTTTAAGGGATGGAGCTGTTGTCTGTTACTAGGAAAGTTTATTTTTTTTTAATCTACAGAATCTGAAACTTAGATGATGGAAATGTTCCCCATCTCTGAGCGACCCCCCTTCCCCCCGCCCTTGTCAGGTATCAATATGAAAGTCTGTAGACAGATCCACTATTTACCCTGGAAGTAGTTTCAATTGTAAATGGATTTGTTGCTGTAGGAGGAGTCACTTTTTCATTTAGTTGAAAGTATTTAAAAATTCTATCTCTCTGAAAGGATGACAACAGCTCATAACAACACAAAAGCTTGTATTATGAATGCCATATAACTTGGAAGAATTTTAAACGTACAGAGTCTTGGTTGTTACCCATAGTGATTTTCTGCAACAGTTTTTATGTAAGAACAAGAAACTGGCTTTGTGCTCCATGCATTGGAGCTTTGTCCTATGTGTTCACTGTTCCTGGTCACTGGTAGTGCTGCCTATGATGGCGTTTCTCTGTTGTAGTCGGCGAGGCTCTGGCCTGGGCAAAAGAGGAGCAGCTGAAGCTCGTCGACAGGAGAAAATGGCAGACCCTGAGAGCAACCAGGAGACTGTCAATTCTTCAGCTGCCCGGACAGATGAAACCCCCCAGGGAGCTGCAGGTAGAGTGGCACTTCTCATTAAAATGCATTTTTATGTCTCTTACAGGTTTATTTGCAGATGAATTACTTTTTATACCAAATATATTGGAAGAGAGGGGGACAGGAATACACTAAATGTTTATAATCAAATGAACTTTTTGTCCTCTTTTGTTTCTACTTCACTGTAGAAGTTTGATTTTTTTTTGATTAGCTGGGTTCGGTTGTTACTGTTGTTGAATTCTTTTCTGAATCCAAATTTCTACTAATTACATTCAAAGGGCTTTTAGGAAGGAGTCTCTTTCAGTTTAAGCTTCTTATACATTGATGACTACAGTAATGGTTGGCCATTTAATTTGAAAAAAATTAAATATAAAATAAGGATATGGCTCAAATTAATACACATGTACATTTTAATTTACAATGTAGTTTCTAAAAAATAAGTGTTCTGTTTGAATCTAAGCAACTTCAAGAATACTGTTTATACTTTTGTGGGCTTCATGGTTTTTTTCTTGATTGTAGCAAAAAGTTAAGCTACCTCCACTCTTTTACTTCACCCTCCCTTCAACTTTAAATATGTATGTTACACCAAAAGAAGGCTAATGCTTAGCTAATTGTGGCTAACAGATTTTAAAGTGTAGCTGGTCATTAACGTTTCTTACCAGCATTAAGATCCCATTTTAAAAAGTGGGTTATTATTCATCATAAGCATATGGGTATGAGGTCATTGAACTAAGGATAACACGTTGGTGTAGGCACAGAATAGTCTTGGAACTTTGAACAGAGCCCTTTATCATGTACTGTTGTTTAATATTGGAATATGTGCTAGTTTTCTTTAATGCCTATGGTTGATCACATGTCCTTCTTTGCCAGAAAAGTTCTGGGTTACCCACTCCTGTTCATGTTTTATGCCTTTTTTCTGTTTTCTGTCCAGCTTAACATTTTCATCACCGATCTTTCCCGGTTAGGTATAAGTTACTTGGTGAATTCACAGCATCTGCCCTGGGGTGGGGGAGGGGGGATAGTGGGGAGGACTGACTTCCTGTACCCTTTTCTTAAGTAGATTTTCTGAAGGGTTAAATGGTGGAGACAAAGGATAACAGCAGTTCATTGCACACACAACTCATTGAAGCCTTTCATGGTACACAGCTGATCCTTCCCTGTGTTTTAATGCTTATTTTAAGTTTAAACATGGAAGTGGGGCAGTTCCCACATGGATAACAGAAACGGAGCTTAGAGTGTGTTGTTAAAGGTCGCATGTCAACAGTTATAATAACCAATAGTTATGGAGTAGACACTATTGCAGGCACAGTATTAAGTACTTGACATAAATTCTCATTGAATATTCAGAACAGCCTGCTGAGGTGTGAGGCCTGTTATCCTCATTATATAAATGAGGAAAGCCTGAAGCACCGAATGGTTAAGTTTGCCCTGGGTTCTAAACTGTTGGGTTGGCCAAAATGTTCGTTTAATTTTTTCCGTAAAATGAGACACATTTTTCATTTACACCAATAACTGTATTGATTTGGATAGTTGGAGTACGCTGGCCCTCTCCCACTGTTGACTTCTAGTACGTAGGGGCCGGGGTGCTGCGCGCCATCTTGTATGTAGTGCGCCACGGCCAAGGATTATTTGCCCCTCACGTCAGTGGTACCACTTTTGGCACGGTTTTGTCTTTCCTTTAAAAACGTGTGGTTCCAGAATTGTGAAAACCAACTATTTTGCTGTCAAAAATTTGTCTTACTTTTCACATAATTGGAAGAGTTTTAAGGCAAGTTTAAGAGCCTTAAGAGCCACTTAACATTTACTTATAATTGGGCCATAATAACAGTATGTGTTACAAGGTTTCTGCATAATGTGTAGTAAGCTGTACTTGAATTAAAAAGTTGTACTGAAGAATATATTTAAGGAGTGGATAGAATTAAGTTCCTTTTTTTTTTTTTTTTTTTTTTTGAAGTATTTATTTATTTTTATTTTTATTTTTTTTAAAATTTTTATTGTTGTTGTATTAGAATTAAGTTCTTAAGAGTACAACCTAGGAAGTTAAGACTGCTGAAGTTCAAGTCTCTGATCTTTGTTAGTTGTGTGACCTTGGGCAAGTGCACGCACAGTCACAAAGCCTCCATTTTCCTCGTGTGCAGGACAAAGCTTTGAAGGGCTCTTTGTATGGTTGTGAAGAAACACGTAGGCACAGCCTGCATATAATAGAGGAGGCATCTAATAAACATCACCTTTAAGCAGCACCAGAGAATGAAGTTGTTGGTTATCATTTTCCTTCACCAGAAGTGTAGATTTTGCTAATCTTGTAGACCCTTTAATGTCAGCGTTCTGCTGAGTCTGTAACTAAACCAAGGGGTTGCTAACTTTTTCTGTGAAGGCTGAATAGTGGATATTTTAGGGTTCATACAGGCTCTATTGGAACTGTCCTTTTCAACTGTGTGGGTCAAGTGTGAAAGCAGCCGCAGACCCTATGTAAATGAATGAGTTTGTTTTCTGATAAAGTTCTGTTAACAAATTGATGTGCTGGACTGGATTTAGCATGTGAGCCAGTTTGCTGACTCCTCTTCTAAACTACACATTTTCCATGATTAAAAAAAAAAAATCCCAGTGAAATGATAGAAAATAATGAGGTGTGAAGAGAAGAACTAAGAAAATACATCACTGATGTCTGTTGTACTAGCATCTCTTTCTTCAGAAAAAGCTCTTTCAATTCACATGTTGTACTTGTGCCTCTTTAAACAATACTGGCAAAAATAACTTCCCTGGCTTGCATGCTGTCATTATGTGTTGATTTTTCAGGGCTTAGGGTATTATGGCTGGTGTGGTCACACATAAAGTAATCGTCTGTATAAAAACATGCTTTAGGAGTCAACAGACCCTGAAAGCAGGAACAGTAAACCAGCTAATTTTAGCAGAATAGCATGTCATCTCCTGGTCAGATTTGTAACAGAATCAGCTTGTTTGCTCAGACTGGTTAGTGGCCAGGTTATTAGCATTTGGGGTAGTGGAATCCTTTTGAACATGAACTTTTCATTTTACATTTGTTTTGACATCTTAGCTGTCCTCTCTTTTGCATGACAGTATTTTGTAGTTACTTACTAGTTGTAAACTGTGTATCTTCAATATTTTGTCCTTGAAATAAGAATATAATCGTGGCAAACGCTTGAAATTAAGGAAAGCATAAATGGTTTTTGCAGACTGAAGAAGGAACACATCTATAGGGGTCGTTTCCCACAAGTGTCATTTTTGATTTCTGTTGAGTTTGTGACTGATTGCCCCTCTATTAGGTATCAGTAGTGTTAACGTGTTACCTTCAATATAACCTTCAATTCAAAGGTTGTATTTTTAATCTTGCATAACACTAAGTTGAGCCATCTTTTCATAAAAGCGTAAGTGTGCAATGGGCAGACATTTAAATGCCTTTATTCATGTAGTTTATAAAACACACTTTTCTTTTTAAAGATAAATCAGGTGTAATGAGTTCGAATGTTCCTCTAACTGTTGCCTTTTTATCCCCCCTTCCCCCAAAGCCTCCAGTTCTGTTGCAGGGGCTGTGGGCATGACCACCTCTGGGGAGAGTGAATCTGATGATTCTGAGATGGGGCGATTACAAGGTAAAGACCCTTTTAAGCTTATAAGGAACCATGACTATGGGCTGCCTGTTACTACTCTTCTTTGTTGAAATTAATCCAGATAAGCTTGTTGGAACATAATCCAGCAATGTGTGTACCTCCAATAAAGCTCCTGATTTAGTGGTGACTTGATGATTTGGAATTGGGAAATGATCTCCTGGCTCCTTGTGTTTACTATTTAACTGGACAAAATCATATCAATTTTGAATGTTTATGTTTTTTTCATTATGTTTGCATGTGCAGCTGGTAATAAATTAAGGTACCTAAAAATATAATGCACCTTTGTAGAGTACTTTATGCCATGTTCTTTCGTATTCTTTATATAATTATTTCTTTTTTAAGATTCTATTAGTTTTAGAGGGGAAGGGAGAGAAACATTAATAAATGATTGCCTTTCACCTGCCTGGCTTGCAACCTGGTTATGTGCCCTGGCTGGGAATAGAACCAGCAATCTTTGAGTTTGCAGGCCAGTGCCTTATCCACTGTGCCACCAGTCAGGGCTGAGTCTTTATATGTTATTTCAAAAATGAATGTAAAGTGTATGTATAAATTCCAGATATTTTAATGCTGTGCTTTTAAAAAGCAGCCATGTATATATATATATATATATATATATATATATATATACTGTAAATAATCTTTACAAGTGGATGAGTATATGTTTTTGTCATCTTTAGATGGTTGTTTTCCATTGTCTGCTTGAAGAAACATACTTGTAAATTAGTTTCAGATTGCTTTTAAGTCCCTGAAGGAAATAATAATTTCTCTTTGACCAACCAGACCTCTCATGAACACAGGTTTCTCTTGGACAGAGGCTCTTATGATCCATATCTGAATTGGAAAATATCAGGGGATGAGTAGTGCAAGGGTATTTAGTGTATAATTACTTCAAAATAAATATTTACTTTGAGTTTTTGTTGGACCATTTACACAGTTCTTACTGGTATACAGATATGATCTCCGTAAAACCTTAACATGCCTTGGAGCTGGCACATGGGTGACTGTAACTTAGAGTAATATAATTAGCAGGAGAGTAGTCTTAAAAGTTTAGTGCAGCTTCTCTTGAAAGTTCAAAATGAAAAGTAACATTGGCTAAATCAGTTGTGTGAGGTGAGTCAGTTGCTTGAAATTTTTCGATAAGATCCATTGCATTAATAACTCATCTCCTCCTGCCCTTTTCTCTTTAGCGCTATTAGAGGCGAGGGGTCTTCCTCCTCACCTGTTTGGCCCTCTTGGTCCTAGGATGTCACAGCTTTTCCACAGAACAATTGGAAGTGGAGCTAGTAAGTAAAGACTTTTAAGTTTGTTCTCCCGACCCCAGCTCCTTAATAATTAGTTGAGAGCTATTTTTATTTACCTATTGATGTAAGAAAATTTTGATCAACTGTAAAACTGTTTTAAAATGGTGTTTTTGCATGTTTTTGCCTTAAATACAGCAGTTCTAAGATTCTGTTTGAATTGGAATCATTAGAAAACCAAAGTTTATAGCAGGATCAACTCTTGTTTTGTTTTATATAAATTAGAAGAGTAAAAAGTCTTTTGCATGTTTAATGAAATGACTGACTTTGGGTGGTGGGCACACAATGTAATAAACAGATTATGTAGCATAGAAATGCATACCTATAACCTGTATATGACCCAGTGAACCAACATTACCCCAGTAAATTTAAATAAAATAATCTCACATGATTGCATTTATTATAGCACCTGATGGCATGATTTGCATATATTGAATCTTGAGCTTTTACAGCCTAATAAAATGTAACCCATAAGGCAGGGTAATATGAGCCTGAGAGGAAAGATTTCTCAGCAGAAGTACCAGTCCCAGTCACTAGACTCATTTCATCAAATTAGTGTATTACAATCCAGAGGCCTTGTCATATGTAGTATGACAGCAGTGGCTTTAAAAGTCTTAATTTGTAACTAAGAAGAACTTTTATGTAATTGCAAATCCAGTTAAATTCTTTCTGGTATAGAATACCATCTTCAGCTTCCTTAAGCAAAATTTATAGTTAAGCATATTTTAATAATTCCATCAATAATTTTTTATAGACTCACTAGGCAAAATTAAGAGTTTTAGTCTTGATCAGTTTCAAGGTTTCTGAGGTGTTAATGAAGCCTATTCTGACCTTACTGATATGTGCTAATATGATTTTCTAGCAGATATTCCAAATTTTCTAATGCAACGTATGTACATATACTCACACTTGAGGGTTTTTCTATACTCTGGCCTTAGTATATGACAAGAAGTTTGAAAAGCAGCTAGTACTTTAGATTTTGGTTTGTTTTGCTGCCCTGATGATACTCAGCTCTCAGATAACATACCCTGTTACAAGGTTCTCACAGTTTTATTCAGTGTCACATGTTAGGTACTGGGCTTGTACTGAGTTATGAATAAGATAATAAGAGTTGCTTTGCCCTTGGAGTGTTCATGCTAAAGGGTGACCCCGACAAGACAATTACAGAGTGAACTTTCAGGTCATCCTGTCCCAGTGAAGGAAAACAAAGCACTGGGTAAGAACGGAGGTTATTGGCGGGGAAATACAGGTAGGCTTACTGGAGAAACCACCGAGGAATGGTGGTTTTGTGAGGACCTAAATGAAGTAAGGAAGCCAGCTCTGCCTAGGTCCGAGGGAAGCGGCGAAGCCCACGTGGGAGGTGGGAACAAGCGGGCTACTTTGAGCAAAAGATGGCAAGGGGGAGCGCGTGGACGGAGTGAAGGGAGGGTGCTAGGCTAGAAGGTGAAATCCGAAGAGGTTTCGGCTTTCTCCAAGTTCTTGTAGGACCTTGGCAGGCCAGCAGCAAGTCTGAGGTTTAACCTAAGGGTAACCACAAACCATTGAAGGAGTTAGGAAAGGGGAATGGCATGATCTATCCCATTTTTTTCATTTATATCCGCAACCATTCTCTGCACTCCTCAGATTATTTTAAAGTAAGTCCTAGGTGCTTCATCTGCATATATTTGAATTTATAACTATAGTAATGACATAAAAATACTGAGGCTTTAGTATTTTTTATTGATTATGCTCTTACAGTTGCCCCAATTTCTTTTCTGTTTGCTATCCTCGACCTGGGATCCCCCTTCCCTGCAGCAACGCCCCCCCACCCCCCTTTGTTCATGTCCATGGGTCGTGCATGTAAGTTCCTTGGTTTCACCCTTTCCTATATTATTTTTAACTTCCTCCTGCCTACCTTGTACACACCAGTTATGTTTCCTAATCCGGGCACCATTTCCCCACTACACCCCGTTACACCCCGTTCCCTCTCCCAGCTGACAACCCTTCCAGTGATTTCCGTCCCTACGATTCTGATCCTGTTCTGGTGGTTTGTCGAGTTTGGTTTTTATTTATTTATTATTTTTTAGATTCTGTTGTTGATAGTTGTGAATTCGTTATCATTTTAATGTTGGTAAGTTTTGATCTTCTTTTTCTTAACTGCCTTGAACATTTCATATAATAAAAGCTTGGTAATGATGAACTCCTTTAGTTTTACCATGTCAGAGAAGCACTTTATCTGCCCTTTCATTCTGAATGATAGCTTTGCTGGATAGAGTAATCTAAGCTGGCGGTCCCTGCTTTTCATCACTGAGAATACTTCTTTTGAAGTAACTGCAAAGTTTCTTTTGAGAAATCTGTTGATAGTCTTATAGGCCATACTTCTCTTATCTCCTCAACTTGACAGGCTCCTTCCTGCGTTTGCCTCTGTGTCTTAGTAGAGCTGTTCCACCTGTTAAATTATAAGGGGTGGACCCTTAGGTATTGGACAGTGTGGGTGACCCGTTTCACCATGTTGTGGTGCTGTATGTGGGGGAGGGTCTGAGAGGGAACAACGCTGCTTGCTTGGCACTCGCTCCTTTTCCAGGCACTTCTCCTGCTTCCTGTATGGGACTGGCGCCTCTGTAGCTGTTACCCTGGTCGTGGTTCCCGGAGTGGGTGGGTCAGCGGACATTCTAGGACTGTGGGGGCCTCTAAACAAGTGGACTCTGCTGAGAGACCAACAGTTTCTTCCCCCACCCCAACCCCCACTGGTTTCCACAGTCAGAAATAATGAGGCTTTACTGTTCCCAGCTCCGGAATTATGAGCCTGCGAAGTTTTGTCTGGTGCCAGGAGCTCCCCAGGTGTGTCTGCCTTTCTAGTGTGACTGCACTTCCCAGCAGGTGGCCACCGCTGCCAGACAGTCCTCTGTCCCAGCTCTGCCCCTGCTCTGTCTGCATGGGTATTTCTTCTTTGTATCTTTGTTTGTTGGACTTACATGCAGCTAAGTTTTCGGGAATTTCTGGTTGTTTCTAGTTTTGAGGTAGTTGTATTTCTTCTTAGTTGTGGAGGGAAACAGAGCATGTCTACTACGCCTTCATCTTGGCTAGAAGTCTTGAGTTTGATTCTTTATTTTCTTTCCCTAGTGGGGAAAAACTGCAGAAGTTGCAGGGTATTGTAATATTAGGAAGCACATAAAACCTGATTGTCTTGTAAAACATTAGAAACTTAACTCCAAGAGGGGAAGGATTATACAACAGCAGAACTCCATGTGTAATGATCCACCTTCAGTTAACTAGAAGTTTGTAATTTAGTAGGAATATGTAAAGAGTGTTTCTCCTAGAGAACAGTTGGTATAGGAAGAATTATTTTCTCGTCTTTATTTACCAGTTTTCAAAACAGTTGGTTTTGTATTCTTTTAAGTGTCATTGTCCTGTGTGTTGACATATTTTAGACATTTAAGTGATAACCATCGATGGTTAAATTGTTTCATCGTTGGATAATGATGGGATCTCAGATCTCTTTAAGGTTGGCTTCTGAATTTTTTTTGGATAAAATCTCTGTAGTTTTTGCTTTCTGATATGACAAGTTTAACCCCTTCCTTCCCCACCTTCCCCACCTCCCCACAGTTGAAATCAGGCATTTCTTCAGAGACCCCTGGCTTTTAAAAAAATATGAAATGGTATTTGGAGCCCACAGTCTGGGCTCTAGGCATGGTTATTGTTACTGATTTGATTATTGTTATTAGATACTTTCAGTGGACAAACATAGGAAATAATTGCAATTTATCTATTAAAATAAGTATCATGAGTTCACATTAATACTTCCAATTAAAAACCCAGGACTACAGGGTTTTAATTACTTTGTATCTTGTACCTTCTCCCATGCCAATGATAATAACTTACTCACTTCTTGCCTTGATGTCCCTTTACCCTGTTTCTGGTTCCACACAAATAACCTTTGTTCATTTTATGGCTTGATCTTCTGTTATTTACATGAGAAAACAAAGCAAATGCATGTTACCTACTTGACACACATCGTCTTTCTTAGGTAAGAGCGCTGAACTTACACACTTTATCTTGCATTTAAAAATGTATTTTGGTGTTTACTTGCCATAGTAGCTACGTGTGTAGATTGCAAGAGAAAGAGAGAAAGTGTCACAGAGCTACAGTTTATTTAACCCGTTTCCTTTTGAACTGCCTAAATAATTCAGGTTATTTCCAGTCTTGGTTGTGTAGCATTGAAATAACAGCTTGCCAACTTTTTCCTGTGTTAGCTCTAGGATAGGTTTCTAAAAGGGGCATTACTATTTAAAAAGGTAAATGCATATATATAACATTTGATAAATGTTGTAAATCACCCATTTTAGAGTTCTACCATTTTGCCTTCCTACCAGCCATGTATAACAGTAGTAAGGTGTCATTTTTTTCCTGCTTACTTCTCAGTTATATATCTTTATATACATCTTTTAGTGGATACTCTAGTGATTATACAGCATATCCTTGGTTTATTGTAGCCTAACTTATAATAGTATTTTATCATACCCAGACAGTGCAAGAATTTTACAAGTTTCTTTTTACGTCCTGCTATTTCTACACATGTATTATAAACACAGTAAGGTAATTATTTTCTTTTGTTTACTGACTTACGAGGTCTGTCCTGAAAGTATTGAACCAGTGTCAGTATAATTAAAAGGTTGTGCAGCCAGTACTTTCGGGACAGACCTTTGTATGTGCCATTTCAATCCTCTTTTTTTTTTGGTTTGTTTGTTTTTCTTTGGCCTGAAGAACTTATTTTTTTCATGTAGTGAATGATTATTAATTGTTTCTCTCTACATTTGTTTGAGAAATCCTTGATTTGTCTTAATTTGTAAAAGATGTTTTCCCCAGCTATACAATTATCAGCACTTGGAATGTCTTCCAGATTTCCTAGTGTTTGTTTTAAGGGTCTTAACTTTTGCAAGTTAGTGGCTTTTTCCTTTGGATTTTAAGATGTGCTTTCTCAAAATATTAATTTTCAGTAGTTTAACTACAGAAGGACTGTGTGACTTTAATTTTTAATTTGCTGGTGTTTCATTGAACATTTGAATCTGTGATACCTTCCATCAGTTTTGGAAAAGTTCTGGCCATTGTTGTCCAATATTCTCTTATCTCAATATCTCTGTAAATATTCTCCTTATCATTCCTTCTGGGAGTATCAAGTTCAAACTTTGAACTTACTCAACATGTCTCTGGTTCCATTTTATTGTTGTTTTTATGAGCATTTTTTTTACCCCCGGTTTGAAAACTTTATGTTGACCAGCTTTTAAATTCACAAATTCCTTTTTCTGCTGCTTTCTTCAGCATTTTGTAAAATCAGTGTTTTATTTTTATATATTTTTCAGTTCTAAACAGGTATTTGATTGTTATTATAGATTCCAGTTCTGTTGAAATTCTTAACATTCTTACTTGTCCATCTTTTCTTGTATTTTCCATAATGGGCCACATAGTAAATGTTTTGGCCTTTGTAGACCATAGTATCCCTGTTGCAACTCTTCAACTCTGGCACTGTGGCATGAAAGCAGACACAGGCAAATATATAAACAGATTAACTAGTTGTATTCCATTGAAAGTTTATTCATGGACAGTGAAATTTATATTTGATTTTATTTCACATCACAAAATATTACTCAATTTTTTTAGCTAGTTAAAAATGCAGAAATGATTTTTAGTTCACATACAAAAATAAGCAGAAAGCCAGATTGGGTCTTTTTTTTTTTAATTTTATTGTTGTTGTATTACATCCATCCCCTTTTTGCTCCCCTCTGTCCCCCCTCCACCCACCCATTCCCCCCAAAGTCAATCCCACCTGTTGTGCATGTCCATGGTTCCTTTATACTAGGTTCTTGTCTAAGCTGTTCCCCTTCTTTCCCTCTGCCTCCCCCCTCCCCCCAACCCCTTTCCCCCTGACCACTGAAGGCCTATTCCTTGTATCAGATTGGGTCTTTATTGGAAAATATTTGCCAACCAACCCATGATTTGCATTAATGGTTTCAAAGTAGGGATCATAGACTCCTGGGTGGTGGCTCCAGAGATCCTTAATGTTTATTTTTTGTTACTTTAATTTTTATTTTCAGTTATAGTTGATATTCAATATTATGTTAGTGTGAGGTGTATAGCATATGTGCATTTATAGAACTTACAAAGTGACTCCCCAGCTACTCTTGGCACCTACCTGGAGTATAAATATATATAATTATTACAATATTATTGACTATAATTTCCTAAGCTGTACTTTATATCCCTGTAACTACTTTGTAAGTGCCAATTTATATATCATAGCCTCTTCATCTGTTTCCACCGAGCATCTCAACCCTTCCTCCATCTGCTGTCTATCATTTTGTTCTTTGTACGTAAGAGTTTGTTTCCCGCTTTATGTTTTTTAAGTCACATAAAAGTGAAATCATATGGTATTGTCTTTATTTGACTTACTTCACTTAGCATACCTTCTAGTGGATATTGATGATGAATTTGATTATGCCAAAATGATCTATGTCCTTAGAATTACTAGCCTCAGTGTTTATAACATATCCAATGGCATATGTGTTTATTTAGGTGGTTGTGTTGTGCACTATTTCATCTTTAACTAACTGATACTGTTTAGTTTCAAAATTTTAAAGATGATAGATCCCTTTGATCCTGACTTTCTTGCAGTATGTTTTTAGATGGATTCTTAATCATGGTGTAAGGGTAGGAAGGCAGTGATAGTTACGCAGTTTACTATTCACTGTCTTAAATAATAGAGAAAACCAACACTGCAGGGATCATGTGTGTCCCTCTGAGAGGCTTATGCCCTCCAGGAATACATTGAAGTTTTATTGAACTATAGATCTTTGTTTTTCATGTGAACTCCACATTTATTGATATTTTCTGAACATACAAGGTCTGTCCTGAAATTATTGACCATGTAAACTGTTTTAATTATATTGACGTTGGCTCCATACTTTAGGGACAGACCTCTTATTTCTACTCATTTTAATACCCAATGATATAGGAGTGAAAAAATCCAATATAGAAATAATAAGCTGAAAAGGTACAAGAAGAGAAAGGGCTTGAAAGATAATGTGAGGTATAAACTCAGTCAGCGTTGAATGAATTAGTTATGATTGCAGCTAGAGGAGTGTCCGTGAACATTGGAAATTTTTGAGTGTCTTGTTCAGCTTTTTGACAACTTGTTTTCCTGGGAGTGTTAGCATTTTTCAGTTGTTTGGGCAATGGAGTTGAGCCTTAAAAGCAGTTCTCTAACATACCTTGATAGCATAAGCTGCAAATTAAATGGGAGGATGTAAATAGGTCCTTCATTTGCTGTTTTTTTTTTTTTTTAATTTATTTTTTTTTAGAAAATACTTTTTTTTTTTCAGTCTCTTTTGTTAGATGCATTGTTGTTATTTTTATTTTCTAAGCTCTTGCACTGTTACTTGGAGGCCGTTTATTTTGATGCAGATTTTGAGAGGCATATGACATTTCCTTTGAAGCCTAGTGTTTAGCAAGCTTTTTTATTGCAGAAAACTTCTGCTTACTGTATATGTATATACAGTTAATTTTATTATAGCATTTTATGTTATAGATATTTAAAAGCAGGTATTTTAACAGTGATAATTTATATTGGTCGTATGGACTGTTACGTTTTGCTTTGGTTTGGTTTGGTTTTAACCAATAAAGAAAACGATCTGTCTTATTTAGGTAAATATTAAGACAAAAATGTATAAACAACTTGAAAGATGACTTTAAGGCAGAGTAAATTTAATTTGTCTTGAACTATCTGTAGCCTGTCTCAACCCTGATAATAGACCTAGTCTTTAGTTGGGAAGCAAAGATGATAAGCAGCTAGCTCTCATGTACACTTACATCTTTCACCTGGTGTAATTTTCTTAAATCTTATCCCCCCAAGGTTCTAAGGCCCAGCAGCTTCTGCAAGGACTACAAGCAAGTGATGAAAGCCAGCAACTTCAGGCTGTCATTGAAATGTGTCAGCTATTGGTCATGGGAAATGAAGAGACACTGGGGGGGTTTCCTGTGAAGAGTGTCGTTCCGGCTTTGGTGAGATAGTTTTCTGCTGGTTTTACCTCATTTGTTCTCTGTGCTACCAGTACGCTTACTGAAAGTGTAATTATTGTCGTTGTGAATTTTAATACATGACAGAAGAGAGAGAAGAGCGTGGCATAGTGCTTGTATTTCATGCTTGTTGATACCGAGAGTGATTTCTAATGATGAATTAGTACGTTTTCTAAACCATTTCTTGATGAATAGTACCTCATCTTTGATATTTAAATGACTAATTTTAAATTTTAAATTGTTGGCCTCTTGACTTACTGTGCCATAACTAACATGCTTTCTCTTTTAGCTTTGTGTTATGTAGGGCAGAAATAAAGCACCTCACTTGTGGGTTTCTTTGCACACCATGCAGGTTTCATACTTGATAATTGTGTGCATGGCAGAACTATCACGCCACAGCACACATGGGTCCTTCTCACTTAAAAGGTGTTTTTTGTTAAACAAAAACAAGAGGAAAAAACCCCAAAACCAAACAAAAACAATACCCACAATAGAAAAATAAATTTTTTACACAGAAAAGGGGATGGATGTAATAAAACAACAATAAAATTTAAAAAACAAAGAATTCCACAAAAAAAAAATAGAAAAAGAAAATTTTTAAAATTTTAATGATTTTTTTAACAAAATTATGAGTTCATAATTAGAATATGCCAAATCTAACTTCTTAAGCTTTGTAATGTAAAACAATAGGAAGAGATAGGCTCTTGAGCATAATATGTCTTTTAAGTAGTAGCTTGGTAAATTTTCGTAGTCCCAGATGGAAGAAATTGGCTATAATTTAAGTCTAAATAAAATACTATAAAGATTAATGTAAACATCAGGAACATGTTTATAGCATATTTTACTTTGGAAGTTAAAAATAAATATGTCGACTTTCTTACATACCTAATAAATTGACAAAAATGAAATTATGGTTGGCATATCAAATTGTTAGTTTGATCACGTCGAATTATGGAGAAAGCTGGGTGTAAGGAAAGAGTTGAATGAAGACCAGTCAAATACCAGGTGATGCAGTCTTTTTTTTTTTTTAATAAGATTTTATTATTTTTAGAGGGATGGGAAGGGAGAGAGGCAGAGAAGGAGAGAAACGTTGATATATGGATGCCTTTCACCTGCCTCCAGCCACAGACCTGGCTGGAGACCTGGCCTGCAACCTGGTTATGTGCTCTGACTGGGGAATCGTACCAGCGACCTTTGGGTTTCGCAGGCTGGCACCTTTTCACTGAGCCACCAGCCAGGTGTAGTCTTTTTTTTTTCCTTGCCTATTCTTAGTTGTTGGATAGCTGGGCTCTGGCAGGTGCTAATAAAGATTAAACCAATATTTTAACCAGTTGCCACTCAGACCTTTGGACAGTGAAAGCTAGCTCCGCTTTAATAAAGTGTTGCATGTTGATTCCTCGTTGTTTTATGAAAGCAGTATTAGCCTTGCGTGCCTTTTTTACATTTGGCCCATGCTAATTTTCATAATCAAATTACAGATTTCTTTGATTGCTGGCTTTTGTTACCCAAGTTAAACTTTCTTGTTTTGTTGTTGTTCATTAAATAGCAACAGAGAGCTAAGTTTACCTTATAATTGTTTGCTGTTAAAATGAAGTTTTTACCAAATAAAGAAGCTGTCAAGTCTAGGCAGAAAGGTTGACACGTAATCAAATTAATTAATTTGCTGGTTTAATTAGGTTTACGTGCTTACTAGTGTGCATGAGTCAGCTCCATGCTATGTTGTTAATGAGTTGTCAGATGTATCTTTTATCACAATTGTATACTATGAATATATATCTATCAGTTGTCATACACTTGTGTGATTGTAGTCATTTTTGGTGGAAGGAAATCAATCTATTTAAAGCAGTCCTTTCCAGATATGGTTGTATAAGGTTCAGTCCATCTGAAAAGTTGGAGGGCTTCTTTTTTCTTTTAATATGGCAATCTTTTTCAATTTAGAGTAGGTGTTTAAAGTGACTGATTAGTTGTAGGTGATTTGAGAAATAGTCCTGTTAACCCTGAAATAGGGGTATGTGTATGTTTTCACAGAAGTTGTCAGGACCTCTGGCATGTACTATATATGTGTGTGTGTACTTAGTATCATTCAGAGCTAAGAAGACACTCTTATTAAATGATTATTGCATTAGAATACCTGATATCTGTTATTGCAGTAATGCATTTAATTGAAGAGTACTTTATAGGTTAAATTTAGTGCATTTAAGACTTCCTTTTGAATTAGAAGACAGTGAATGATCTTCTGCTTCCTCAAATAGGAAGTTGTTTTGGTAGCTTGTCTACTTCAGGGGAATGGAGTGTGTATACCCCTAGAAGTTTTGCATTCCCTTCTTTGAAAATGTGGTTGAAATCTTAAGGTCTTTTCCATAAGAGAACTAAAATCAAAATCAGGTATTTAGACTTGTTTTTAAATTTGTAGAATAAATGCATTATTTTAGGTTTTAATTAATGCACAGTTGGTTTCTGATCATGGTCAGATTGTGCGTAAATCCTAAACTGCTTTGTATTTTACATCTGAATTAAATGGTGCTTATCTCAACTTAGAGAAGTGTATTCACAAGAGCCCTGGTCTTGAATCTGTATCGACAGTAGTTGTAAATTTAACAAGTGTCACTATAAAGTCCTCAGGGTGGTAGACAAAAGGCACTAGAAGGGTGGTAAGCAACAGGAGGGTTTCACTTTTGACCTGGATCGCGATGTGCTGATGATCCAGCAAAGTTCCCAAGTTCGAGCTGTAGTGTGTGAGGCGTGCCATCCTACACATTATCACATCACGTGCATACAGACTGGATTTTTAACTTGATGTGACTTTTCTGTGAGAAAAATGTTGAGTCACACTTTCTCATTTCAGTTGAAGTGTAGAGGAAGCAGCATTTCCTCTAGGAGTTTTCTCTGAAAATATAGTTTCTAATACTTTGTTGTAATCTCTTAACAGATAACATTACTGCAGATGGAGCATAATTTTGATATTGTAAGTATATTCTGCATTTTTAAAAAACACTACAAATTGATATTTTGAGATTTTGTTTTTAAAGAAAAAAATGCCCTTTTGTTTTCTAGATGAACCATGCGTGTCGAGCCTTAACATACATGATGGAAGCCCTTCCTCGATCATCTGCTGTTGTGGTAGATGCAATTCCTGTCTTTTTAGAAAAGGTAATCCCTACTTGTGCCCAATTTGTTCAAAAGTGTAGTGAGTAAGAGTCATGCTGAAAGGTCTTATGACTTCTGAATTCTAAAGTAGTACCTGACATTGTATGGCCACATTAAAAGATAATGTTTTATTTTAGCCTTTATTATCTAAGTAAAGTACATTGTCCAAGATTTCAGAAAAATATTTTAGAGCAGTAGTTTAAAAGGTGAAAGATTTATACTACCTGAAGAGAAACCAGAGTATATCAGAGCAGTAGTTTAAAGTTGATGTTTATAAACATTTATAAAATCAACCCGGGTTTATAATTTATAATGGCAATTACCACATTAAAATCTCTCAGAGAAGCCCTTGCCGCACCTGATAAAACTAGTTTTACTATTTCTAGAAAACATCTCAGTGAGGTTATAGCTCTGTGTACCCTCATTTTATAGCTGAGAAGGCCAAAACAGACAGAGTGCCTTGCTCGAGGTCATAAAGTGAGTCAGTGGAGAAAGGGAATTTTTCTCATATGTGCTGGGTTGTGTTTTTGATCCATCTTAAGGGTATTTTCCTTTTTAATACATGATAAAATTTACATTGTCTGATATCAGAACATGTACACAATTTAAAAATAATTGTAAAAATATGTTATAAAACAGCCCATTTATTTTAAATACGAGAAATTAAAGTTAGGTAATTAGATATAGTTTATTCTCAATATAAAACATTTTTCAGTATCTTGAATGAGAGTAGATGAAAACTACATCGGCTGTACATTACATCTTAACCTGGTTTCCTGTGGTGGGTTTTATGTTAGAGGCAATGGAGATGGATGGAAATGAAAGAAAATACCGTGAAGATAAGTGACTAGAAAAGGACTTGAATGATAACCTTAGGTACCTATTTTTATGTTCCCAGCTGCAAGTAATTCAGTGTATTGATGTGGCAGAGCAGGCCTTGACCGCCTTGGAGATGTTATCACGTAGACACAGCAAAGCCATTCTACAAGCGGTAAGTGTTGTTACTGAAGCCCAGGATTTCCTTTCATGTTGGATTTTACACCCACAGCTTCTAGATTGCAGTCTCTGTTAGTTCACATGGTGTTTCCAAAGTGATCTGTTAGACTTCTTAGTAGGCCTTTTGAATAGCTGATTAAGGCTATTTCTTTATTTTAACAGTTTTCTATATTTTAGGGTGGTTTGGCAGACTGCTTGCTGTATCTAGAGTTCTTCAGCATAAATGCCCAAAGAAATGCACTAGCAATTGCAGCCAATTGCTGCCAGAGTATCACGCCAGATGAATTTCATTTTGTGGCAGATTCCCTCCCGTTGCTTACCCAAAGGCTAACCCACCAGGTAAAGTATGAAACTATTTTATGCGTCACCGACAGTTTTACTACAGTTTTTAAATGTTAATTTTAACCAGAGTTTTAAATCCAGTGGATAAACAAATAGGAAATGTTCTGATCCATCACTTTTCTCATGTTACCCAGTCTCATGCACTGTATTAGGTATTTTATACATTCTGGTAGATATAAGCAAACAAATAGTATTTGATATGTTTGATATCTTCACCTACTTTGACTTTAGGGGACACTTTTTTTAAAAAAAAGATTTTATTTATTATTTTTAGAGAGGGGGGGGAAAGGGAGAGAAGCAGAGAAGGAGAGAAACATCAATGCATGGTTGTCCTTCACCTGCCTCCAGCCACAGACCTGACTGGAGACCTGGCTTGCAACCTGGTTATGTGCCTTGGCTGGGGAATCGAACCAGTGACCTTTGGGTTCACAGGCTGGAGCCTTATCCACTGCGCCACCAGCTAGGGCTAACTTTTTTATTTTAGTAAAAATGTAGTGTTTACTGTGTGATGTGATCAAAATTTTTTTTGGAAAGGCAATGGGTTAGACAGATAAGACCGGGAGGATAAGATTAGGAGGTGAAACATGTCGCAAATCGAAAGAAAATGGAAGACCTAGCCTGCCTGTCTCTGGGGAGAAGAGCAGGAGCAGTTATTTAGGTGATGAGATCAATGGACCTGCGAATGTAGTGTGAGGGGCAAGGTGTAGAGAGAGGCTGGGGTGGAGGGCAGATCATGAGTTGAGCATCAACTCAAGGTGGTAGAGAAGTTGAATTTTCTTTAAAAATAAATCAGTGTTTTAAAGTGTTACTGCTAAAGAGTTTTGTTGTTGTTTATTTTTAAAGAAATTGGCTTTTATTTATTTTTAAATGTTACTGTTGTTGTATTACATCCATCCCCTTTTTGCTCCCCTCTGTCCCCCTCCCCACCCTGAAATCTGGCTTTTAAATTACCTTCACAGAGTATACTTAAAATCTTTGGACCATTAAGTACATAAAATGTTTAATAAGGGATTTACATAAGAGGTTAATAATGATTGTTGACTCTCTGGAGTGTTTTTCTTCTAAGGTGATTAACAGATAAGTAGTGTCACTCATTTAAAAAAAAATCTTTTAGACATATATTTTCTAGTTAGCAATGACTTCAGTATCTTTTTTTTTGGAAGTAGTCATGACAAACAGTGAAGTTGGCCACTGTTGTATCACGTTCTAGACAGTTAGTGACAATGAAAGTATAAGGCCTTTGTAAACCCAGAATTACTACTCTCGGTTTTACACAGACATGTCTAGTTTTCACACTGGAAGCATATTTTTTTAGGAAAAAACCTGGTCAGTCTGTTAAAACACTGGTTAAGCCATTAAGTTGTCCTCTTTGTTTTTATATGGATTATTTAAAAGGTTTTCTCAATGAGGCTACTCTTAAAATAGTATTTCCAGACTATTTTTATAGTGAATATAGCAAATCTATACCTAGTTTTCCACATTATCTATAAACCTGTGGTTCACACACACATACTTAACTATTTTCAAATTTTCAGTATATGCATGTTTTAAATATTTCTTCTAGGGATGCTTTTTAGGACGATAGGGCTTTTTTCTTTTTTATATATAATTGTTTAGGTAGTAAAATTACGGAAGTACACTGGGGAGTAGTTTAATAAGGTTTATCCATACATGACACGCAAGTAGGCTGACTCTTACTATTCTCTTCATCAGCTCCCATAAATAAAAACACAAATGAGTAAAATGAAATAAAAATACAGAAGTAAAAATGTTGTTTCTTTTCTGTATATTTGCTTTTATTAATTGGGACCTTAATGAAGGCAAGAGATTCTACCAGTGTGGTTCCCTTAGCTTTGAAATCATGGTATTATTGATGTTACTTTGCTTAGGCTCATTACATTTTCAAAGGTCACTTCTCTATCAGCCAGACTTGAAGAGTTTTGGGTTAGGATGAAGATAAGGTAGTGATATATGACAGTGAAGATGTTTTATATTAATAAACTGTATTTTCCTTTATTTAATAAAATAGGACAAAAAGTCAGTAGAAAGCACTTGCCTTTGTTTTGCACGTCTAGTGGACAACTTCCAACACGAGGAGGTGAGTGTTCAGTCCTCGGTGGTATTTTCATGAAGTTGTTAAATTGCTGAATCACAATATGACAATTTTCCTTCTTGTGTTTGTGCAGAATTTACTCCAGCAGGTTGCCTCCAAAGATCTGCTTACAAATGTTCAACAATTGTTGGTAGTGACTCCACCAATCTTAAGTTCTGGAATGTTTATCATGGTGGTTCGAATGTTTTCTCTGATGTGTTCCAACTGTCCGACTTTAGCCGTTCAACTTATGAAACAAAGTAAGTACTATTTTATTCTACTTTAAGCAAGAAAAGTGTTTGTGTTTTAAAATTCTAGTTGAGATTGCTAATATCACAGGTACTGGCTAATAATGAAGAAAAATGTGAATGTGTCATAGATCTGTGTTGGGACAGTATAGTAAGGCTTCCTACATGTACTTCTACAGAAGGTATGTAGCCTTGCTGATGCTAAAGGTAAGGGCCAAAGATGATTGATTGCCCTCTATTCAGTATCAGTTATGCAATGTTAGATTTTCTTGTTGTTCATCTAATTCCAGAATACGTTTCTCCCTCAAGATGTTTGATCTTTACTTCTGTAGTATTTCTAAGTCCTTTCCAACTCTACCCAGTGTGTAGGAAATAGTTTTATTGCACTGCCGTTGCAATTTTCTATTACTTTTTTAAATCTTAAGTTTTACAAGTTAATGCCTGAAGACAACAAAGATTTTATTTATTTATTTTTAGAAGGAGGGGAAGGGAGGGAGAAAGAGAGGGAAAGAAACATCAGTGTGTAGCTACCCCTCACATACCCCCAACTGGGGACCTGGCCGAGGCAGGTGTCCTGACTGGGAATCTTACTGGTGACCATTCGGTTCATAGGTCAGTACTCAGTCCACTTAGCTACACCAGCCAGGGCTGAAGATGACAAAATTTTAAAGTATGTTATGTTTGTTGCTAGTAGAATATTGATCACTTTTGTGTGAAGACCTGTAATTGTGTGATTTCACAACTGTAATTCTAATCTCTGAGAATGTTACTTGGGAGCCAAGGATGATACTAATGAAATAGCCTCTGTTCCTATTGCTTCAGATAAGATAGTGAGTAATATGACATATTAACTAGTGGAACTAAAATCCTTTTTTGAGGGGAACTCAGTTTTGTTTTTAGTTGCATTACTTACAAATTAGTGCATTGGCGCAGAATTAAAAAAAAAAAAAAAAGTGTTGCTGAGGTGATTTATTGATAAGATTCCTCTTAACTTCTCTTAATTGAGTCATCCCCAAAATTGATACTTCAAGAAGACTTCTTATGCCAAGAACAAAGTACTGTCTGCCAGATAAGTTTGGGAAAGGTTTAAATAGCTTTTATTTATTTATTTATTTCTATATTTTAAAAATATTTACTATTTTTAGAGAGGGGGGGAAGGAGAGAAACATCACTGTATGGTTGCCTTTCACCTGCCTCCAGCTACGGACCTGGCTAGAGACCTGGCTGGAGACCTGGTTATGTGCCCTGGCTGGGAATCGAACCAGCGAACTTTGGGTTCGCAGGCCTGGTGCCTTACCCACTGCGCCACCAGCCAGGGCTCAGCTCCTTTTTTTTTTTTTTTTTTTGTGGTAACCAAAATGTACTTGGCTTACTAAAGTTCCTAGGAGCCCTTTAAATTTTACATAGACCACTGTTTTCCTGAAGTTTGAATACAGATTATCTCTTGTTGCTTTATGGTACAGCATTTCTCAAAATACTGGTTTGGGAAATTGCTGCCTAACTTGTCTTTTTTATCATTTTTTCTTTTAATATGATGAATATTTTTATCTCTTTTGCATACTGCGTGAAGTTTGGCATGCATTTGTAATACAGAGACCACTGGGCATACTTTCTTTCTATAACAGTAATATGGTGGAAACATGTACCTCTTGTTAGATTTTGATTCGTCCTTTGATCTCTTCAAAAATTTAATGGCTCTGGCCAGTGTGGGTCAGTTCGGCCCCTGGTACAGGGAGGGCAACCACTCAACGTTTCTCTCTCCTTACACGCTCCACAAAATTTATTTATTTATTTATTTAACTAATGGCTCCTTACGTGCCATTGCCATGTATTCACGCTTGTTTGGAAAGTTGGCAAAATTACTTTTTCAAGAAATCTTTAAACATTTACTATTTGTGAACTTTTCTATGAGGCAGAGATTTAACTCTCCATGTCTCTGCCCAAATCAATGGTGAACACTTTCTTTGATAACTAATACATTTCAATGAAATGTTTATGTATATTTTGTTTTATGTATGATATAAACACACACACACATACACACCACAGTCAACACAGAGCCTGCCTGTCTTAAGGTTGTCGCTGTTAGTGACTAAACCCCATGAAGGGTGAAAACTTGTACTCACACTGTCAGCACATCAGACTGGTTCATGCAGAGTCTTCCATAAACTGATGTCTTCTGGGAATGGAAACCTGTGGTAGATGATATTTCAAAGATTTTGTCTGTAGATGGCATGCTTACTGTTATGTAAGAAAATGTCTTTCCTAATCACAAAATATGGTAATATTCAGATGCTTGTGTTTTGGATTTTACTTAGTTATTTTTAGAGAAAGATAAAGAGGGAGAGAAAAATACTGATTGGTTGCCTCTTGCACACCCCCAGCCAGGCATCTGACCCACATGCCAGGCATGTGCCCTGACTGGGACTTTAACCAAAGACTATTTGATATGTATAATGCAGAATCCACTGAGCCACACCGGTCACGGCAAGACTCAGATGCTTTTAGTTGCTTTGTTTTATCTTTTTGGCCACACATTTTCAATATACTTCACCTGAAGACTAATACATGACTAGACTTGAGTGTTAAAATGCATGTTGAGTCAGCTTTTTTTGTGCAAAGCATTGGGCTCATCAAGGAAAGTTATAAGATTCCTGAAGTGTCTGGTTGAATTTGTGCTTAGGTATTCAGGTAAAAGATTAGGGCCCAAACTGATATCCTCAGAAAGAAATTGTTACATTTTACAAGTTTTTTCTTAGGTGTTCATGACAGTCATTTTGGAGTTTTTACTTTAATTTCAGTATTATGTTGCTGAAGAAGAAAACAATGCTGATTGTATTTTTCCCCTAGGGAATACCTACCTTTTAAAGCGGGCGATGTGATCTCATAAAACAGAAACTAACTTAATCAATACATAGAACAGACTTGACAGCTGTCAGGAGTTGGGTGAAGGGGTTAAGGCAAAAAAGCCAAAGTCATAGACACTGACACAGTAAGGTGATTACCAGAGGGAAAGGAGGGTAGGAAAAAAGGAGAAAGGGGAGGATAAAAGGTGACCGAAGGAGCCCAGACTAGACTTTGGGTGGTGAACACACAATACAATGTATGGACAATAGATACATTATAGAATTTTACACTTGAAACCTTTATAATTTTATTAACCAATGTAAACCTGATATATTTAATAAAGAAATTTAACAAATGGAATAGGTAATATAACTAGTTTCACAGGCTTTTTGTGTTGTTGATTTTATAGACATTGCAGAAACACTTCATTTCCTTCTGTGTGGTGCCTCCAATGGAAGCTGTCAGGAACAGATTGATCTTGTTCCACGCAGTCCTCAAGAACTGTATGAACTGACATCTCTGATTTGGTAAAGATCAAGCTAATAATAACTGTGCTAGATAAGAAGGTGTTTTACTTCAGAGATCTGTCATTTACTAAATATCAGGAAGCTACTGATTAAAATAATTGCTCTTTTTTCCTAGTGAACTTATGCCATGCTTACCAAAAGAAGGCATTTTTGCAGTTGACACCATGCTAAAGAAGGGAAGTGCTCAGAACACGGATGGTGCCGTATGGCAGTGGCGTGACGACCGCGGCCTTTGGCATCCCTATAACAGGATCGACAGCCGGATCATTGAGGTAGTAGTTTCCTCGTACCGTTTAAGTGTGTGTATTTTGTGGCTAGTGGGTATAGGGATGGACTGGGGAGGGTGGGGGTGTGTACTTACATGTGCTCAGTTTTGAATTAACGCGAGATTCTCTCCTTTTGTCTCCTGAGAACAAGGTCCTCATTTCTGTTCAGGTCAGAAAACATGATGTTCTAGTCCTGCCTCTGCTGCTAACTACCTGATTGACTTGGAGCAAGTAATTTAAGTTCTTTGTTCCATAGTTTCCTCATTTCTGAAAGGAAACATTGGAGGAGTCAGGCTACATGTTTTTAAAAGTCCCTTCTATCTCCTATCCAAAAGAAATCCCTCAAAAGCAAAGAGTTACATAAATATACCTGCTTATTTATATTTTTAAGAACAAAAATGTGGAAACAAATAGCTATCTATAGGTGAATTAATGAGTAAATTGTGATATATACATAGGCTTATATAATTCATTAATGGGATATATTTTTCCTTACATAATGGGATATGATAAATGAAAACAGTGTTCAAAATTATGTAACTCTTGGGAACTCAGAAGAATAAAAGAGGAATAATACATAGAAAATACACCAAGATAATTATAGTAATTTTTTATGAGGTTTTATGTATGATTTTATGCTTATTTTCATACTTCTATATTAACTTTGCACTGAAATATTTTAAAAATTTGCCCTAGTTCAAGAAGTGTTGGTAACTACATTACTGGAAATGCCATACTTATATGTAGTATCGATCTATGATACCTTTATCAATATATTTTTAAATTTTAAACTGATTTTTTAATTTTTAGAACATTGCGCTTAAGCATTCTTCTTTAAAGATGTCTTCTACCAGTTAGTTTCTGAAAAAAAGTTTTTGAAGAACTTTGAAACCACTGGCTTACACACTCAGAAATTCTTATTAAAAATATTATAACTTCAGAGACAGATTTTGGGAGGAGTTGTTTTACCAGGACTTTTATGTACTGTTAGCCCTACTTTATAAACAAACAGATCATGCTGTCTAACTCTAAGCATTCTTCTTTTTAGCTTTTTTTCGATAATTACATTTTCCCAATTAACAATTTATCTTGTCTTTCCTAAGAGTTCTGTCTTCTATTTAATCTAGGAATTCCATAGTTTGTTTGGACTGTTACAAGAACGAGTACTTTGTCACTTCCCTAGGCTGTCTAAAATCAAGCAGAGAGTGTGACGCAAACTGTCTCACTCTACAAATGTGCTGTGTAATGCCTGCAGTCCCTAGGGATTAGGGCTACCCTCTTAGTTCCAGTTGTGTCCCTTACAATCTTGGAGCGTCATTTAAATGTAAAGTCTTCTTTTGTTGGTCTAAGGATAGTAATATAGAATTATTTTGTTTAAAGAAACATTTTGGTGGGCTACTAAGAATTTATGATGTAAATAATTTTATATCCTTAGAATTACATACTGAGATTTGTGAATAAGAAATTTTGTAAAGTCTTTTTTTATTTACCTATGGATAATATATAGAATCATTTTTGTTTAAAGGAGCATTTTATTGGGCTGCTAAGAATTTATGATGTAAATAACTTTATAACCTTAGAATTATATACTGAGATTTGTGGATAATACATATTTTCCTATCAGCAATGTTTTAAGAGCCATACAAATGGTGTCTTCATGTCAGTGATTCTACATGACTGGACCTTTCATCAAGAGTTTTACCTGTTTTTATGTCTTGGGGGACCTGATAGAGCCTATGGTGTATATTTGTGTTTAATTGAGACTGATTTGTTTGATGAATGAGTTTTGTCACATCCACGCTATTAAATATTCCATATTTTGTTACTTCACCATCTAAAACCTAATGAAATAAATATGTAAGTTAGCATTTATGGAGGGTCCCCACTGTGTCTTCAGTTAATAAATTTCTCCATGGTTATATTCAAGGTTTCTCTCTCTTTGCTCTCAGGCAGCCCATCAGGTCGGTGAGGATGAGATAAGCTTGTCCACTCTGGGACGAGTTTATACTATTGATTTTAATTCTATGCAGCAAATCAATGAGGACACGGGAACAGCACGTGCCATTCAGAGAAAACCTAACCCCTTAGCCAATACTAACACTAGTAAGTGCCTTTTGAGTTAAAAGTATATTATATTGTCATGTGAATAATATTTGCAATAAAAATTGTTTCACTGAGTATCTTTGTTAAACTTAAATAATTTGTTATTTTTATCATGGATTTTACTTGACAAGTGAGCCAATATTTCCTAACCAGTATCTTCCCTGTGATCTTTTTTACATAAGTGGTTTGAAGTGTCTTGTGCTCTAATCAGAATTTGCCCATGCAGGGTTTGGTATTTTTATTATCTGATTCTAGTGTCCTGTGTCCTTATTCTACCTTTAGATCTACCCACACCCATCAGGTTAGTTTTTTCCAACCTTTTATTTTATACATTTTCACTTAAATTTTCTTCTCACTAATGAAGACTAGTGACTGATTTCCCCCCCAGGTGTTTGACATTTATTCCTCTCAGGGATTTAGTCCATTACTTTTGAAGCTCTAGCTTAGAGTGCAGGGGTCAGCAAACTTTTTCTGAAAAGAGCCAGATAGTAAATGTTTTAAGCTTTGCAGGCTATGCAATCCCTGTATTCAGCACTATGTTGTACCTCTAAAGCAGCACGTTACAGTATGTAAACACATGCACGTTTGTGTTTCAGTATAATTTTGTTCACCAAAATACATGATGGGCCAGATAGGGTCTTTGGATCATTCTTGGCCAACTCCTGATTTGGAGCTTACTTTTCATCAGTTACCCTTTCTATATTCCTTATTACCTCTAAGCAAAATGACAGATCATCTTGTATATCCATAGCTTTTAACTAAATACTTACTGCCCATTTCTTTACTCGGTTTATTTTTTTACCAGTGGCTTAGCTGGTTAATACGGAAATTATCCCTGGTATTTTGTTGAGCATAGGTTAGTAAAATGACTGGCACAGTGTAGTGATTCCTTGTTCTTTTTAGCTGGCAAGACTGGTGAGTGGTTTTCTAGCTAGCTAATATTTCTCCTCCTGATCCCTTTGGTTATCTTTATGATCCCAGTTGATCATATTAGATAAGTTGCTTTGTTTCATAATCAGATGTGTTTAGCATTTCACAAAATTACATCGGCATGAATGCTTTGTATTGTTTGTTTCTGAAATCTGTGGCTTTATAATTCTACAATATTTTTACAACAGGTGGATATTCAGAGTTAAAGAAGGATGATGCTCGAGCACAACTTATGAAAGAGGATCCGGAACTGGCTAAGTCTTTTATTAAGACATTATTTGGTGTTCTTTATGAAGTGTATAGTTCCTCAGCAGGACCTGCAGTCAGACATAAGTGCCTTAGAGCAATTCTTAGGATTATTTATTTTGCTGATGCTGAACTCCTAAAGGACGTCCTGAAAAATCATGCTGTTTCAAGGTGTGTTCATGAGAATAGTGAAAACATTTTAGAAATTCAGGTATCTGCAAGTAATTTCAGAAATCTCTAAAAATAATATGTAATGTGGAAAATATGCAGAAAACAATTTTTTTTGGAGTATTTTGAGCTTCCTGTTGTCTTTTTATACATACACCTTTGATAAATAAAAAACAAAACTTGAGCTTTTAAAAAAGTTTTGTTTTGTAGACTGGTTTCATAATTAAAATAATTTACTCTCAAATTTAAAGTAATATGGCCACAAGAATCAAATTCAGACAAATGTTTTATATACAAATGCTTTCTTCTTTTCAGTCACATTGCTTCCATGCTATCAAGCCAAGACCTGAAGATAGTAGTTGGAGCGCTTCAGATGGCAGAAATCTTAATGCAGAAGTTACCTGATATTTTTAGTGTTTACTTCAGAAGAGAAGGTAATGTCATTTATGATTAATCTTTTAGTCTAAGTAGTATTTCAATAGAAGTACAGTTTTAACAACAGTTATAATGTTACTTTTTATATAAGGTTTATAGGTTTATAGCTTAAGTATTGTACACATAGTGGGTCTTTTATAAATCTGTTAATAAAGGTTGGATGAGATTCACTGTCAGTTGAACACATGGTAAGCTTCAGTGATTTAAATGTTTAAAAAAATAAATCTTTATGGGCCAGAAGCAATCATTGACTTTTCTTTTTATATTGATAATTTGCAGCTGCCCAGAAAGATTCCTTCAGGTCATTTTCTTTTTCAATGAATCCTATTAGTAGATCAGAACAGTTGTAAAGGGTTATGTTAGACTTCATTGCGTAGATAGTGGAATATTTCAAGGCTTGGAATCTGGAGAATGCAATTAGGCCAGTCCTGTGATTTGAGGAGTTTGAACGTGGAAATCAGCCCAAGAGACACACTGCTTTTGCATTCTCTTTTTGAAGACCTCAGAGGTGAAGCTGTATCACTCATTTGGGTCTTTATTCTTTTATTCTTTTAAAACCTGCTGTCAAGATACAATTTTTCTGATCAACAGAAATCTCTTGATGGCTTAACTTGGTCTTTTAGGATACTTTGGTCTTGTGAGGGTACAGGAAATCACGGTGCTTTTCCTGCAAGTAATCTTTACCGGCAGTTTTAGTTCTTTGTGAAATATTGTTTGTTTTCTATTTTTCGCCACGTTTTCTTATGCTGGATTCATAGTTCTTCGCCTCTAAGTTACTGTTTCATTCTCCTATTCCCTTCCCAAGGGTATGAAAATCACCCTTCCGTAACTGGTGCGCTTTTATTACTCTTTTAAATCAGCTTTGTTATTAAGATCTTGTCTTATTGTAGCATTTGAATTTAATGATTATAGTTCTTTTCTCCCCTTCTGATCAAACCCCACCAGGTGCACTGTATTTCTACAATTGATTATTATCTTTATAATGGGTATTTAAAATTTCCAGTAGGACTTGTGACCCTATTAAATTTCTTACAGTTGGGTTTTCAATATTAGAAGACATTCAATATAAATGTCTTCTTTAAATTTCAAATTTACCTACTACTTTTCTACTACTTCTCTACCTGGAGTCAAGTTGAAAATCTTGGCACCTAAATTTTCCCCCCGTTTGTTAGGTATTTTTAATTCATTCCCTATAAATCAGTGCTGACATTGAGAGGTTTAGTTATGGTGGGGAGGTGGTCCTGATTAAAATTGACTTACTTTAATCTGTTATTACTACGTAGGTGTAATGCATCAAGTAAAACACTTAGCAGAGTCGGAATCTTTGTTGACAAGCCCACCAAAGGCATGTACGAACGGGTCAGGATCCTTGGGGTCCACGACGTCAGTCAGCAGTGGCACAGCCACGACGGCCACTAACGCTGCAGCTGACTTGGGGTCCCCCAGCTTGCAACACAGCAGAGATGATTCTTTAGATCTGAGCCCTCAAGGGTAAGTTGGCGTTGTGTGGGAGCTTCTGTGTTCTTTGCCTTTACCTCTGCCCTGGGGACTGAGACTCACTCACACAGGGGTAACATATTAGAGGCAGCACACGTTTTGTTAGATGTTTCATGGGAATGGGAAGAAAACTGAACAGTTGTTGCACACCAGTTTATTGAGCCATGTTTGGGAACCACAGGAGATAATGTGGTCCATTTCCATTGATACACAAGGGTAATTTAGGCTCAGAGAAAGTTGAATGACTTGAACAGTGTCATGCAATTTTTGCAGATGTAGGATTGAGCCCTCATTGCTTATGCCATTACCTTGAACTATTTAGCATTACATATAGCATAGGTACCAGCTTTGAGACATCTGGATGCTAATGTGCTGTAGAATTTTTAAAATATAAAGGAAAAAAATACACCCACATCCCCCCCCCCCTTTTTTTTTCTTAAAAGATTTTATTTATTATTTTTAGAGAGAGGGGAAGGGGGAGAGGCAGAGGAGGAGAGAAACATCAACGTATGTTGCCTTTCACCTGTCTCCTGCTACGGGCCTGGCTGGAGACCTGGCTTGCAACCTGGTTATGTGTCCTGGCTGGGGAATCGAACTAGCGACCTTTGGGTTTGCAGGCTGGCTTTATCCACTGTGCCACCAGCCAGGCCCATTTGTCTTTAATTGGCAAATGGGAACTTTGCCTTTAATAAAGAAGAAAGGCCGTTCTTAATTAAAGAAAATTGACTGTATCCACCTCTTTTATCTGTTTTTAATCCTCTTTTTGTATTGTGTTACCCAGATCCTCATATTGGTTTCCATTTTGTTATGTTCAAATGAATCACACCCTGCAAGTGCTTTTGTTTCTTTGATGTTAGAAACTTACTATTATTGCCATACGAACGGTACGAGGAGCCCACCTCAGTTCTGACATTCCGAATGTATTCAGGATGTAATATTCCTTTTTAATCCTTTTAAGCTAAAAAGTAGGTCTTGCTAAAATACTAGTAAGTGGGGTCTAAAAAATTAATCTTCTAAACTGCAAGGTAACATTGTCCTATGAACCTAGCCCATTCAGGATCCCAGCTGCTTTGGGTGCCACCTGGTGGTAGTTGTCTTCCTTAGCTTAAATAATATATTTTGGCAACTCTGGGACCTGGGTCACAGATTGGGACCTCTGACACAGTTGCTGATACTTTAGGAAGCTGCTAAGGGTAGTGATACCCGTGTTTTGGGTACCCTTGAAGGAGCAGGAACCTGGAAAAGACTGGGGGTCTTTCCTCTTCCCTGTCCTCAAGTTGGAATGGTTTCCATTCTCCTTGCAGCCCTGCTTGCCCCTTTGCTTCCTCCCCAGCCCCAGTCCACCCTTGGTCTGCTACAGTAAATTTAAGTTAGGCAGGGTTTTACCACATAGCACACGTGTAGTGACTGTAATAGTCTAGGTATTTGGTGAAATTCGATGCATTTGAGACAAATGCAGTATATCTGAGCCATTTAAATTAAGGAATTAGACTCAACTATTATAGGCTCTAACAGTTGATCATTCTAAAGAATGAGTAAAGAATATTTCTCTTAAAATACTCCCAGAGTTTTAAGTGGTACCATCCTCTTCTAATAGGGTTTCAAATGTAAAGTTCATATAAATTTGTAAAGGGGGCATTATTCAATCATAGTATTGTTTATTCTTTAAACGTTCACTTGTCCCATAATGTTTCAACACACATGACAGATGTTAGAAGAATTTTTCAATTTTTTTCAGTTTTATTTGTATCGCAGACCAATTGAACCAGAATACTTTTTCATCTTTTTCAATCTTATGTATCTTCATTACTTTAAGAATCTATTGATATTTCAAGTGTTGTTAAGAATAGTGAAAATAACCCGCAAATGCTACGCATTTTCTGTTTATTATAAATCAAAATGTAGTTTGCATTCTCACTTGCTAGACTGTGTATAGGTTAACTTTTTAAAAATTAATTATTAGTAAACACATTTATTTAGAATGTTATTTTGAGTGCACACCATATTTTGATAATACTCATTGCCATTTGTTGTCATTTAGGTTAGAGAGGATACATGAAACTCAGATTTAACATATTTTTCTAGCTTAATGATTCTTCACATTGTGTATTTGTTTTATGTACTTTCCTGTGTGTACTACAAATTTAATATAGGATTAATCAGATACCCTATTTGGTTTTACTTTTAGGAGTATAATTATATAGTCAAATACCTAGCTGTTTTTCAAACTAATCATTTTCTGGGTCTGTACCTAGTCTAGAACACGACAGGTATAGTCAGCATTAAAGAATGGTATATTAAAGATACCCTGTTTTGGCAATTTTTTAAAGATTTTATTTATTATTTTCAGAAAGAGAATAAGGGAGAGAGGCAGGGAGGGAGAGAATCATCAATGTATGGTTGCCTTTCACCTGCCTCTTGCCACAGACCTGGCAGGAGACCTAGTGTGCAACCTGGTTATGTGCCCTGGCTGGGGAATGGAACCAGCGACCTTTGGGTTCGCAGGCTGGTGCCTTATCCACTGTGCTACCAGCCAGGGCTTGTTTTGGCAATTTTTATAACTCCCTGTTTCTGCCATTTTAGCTTGCTTTTCACTGAGTGATGGTAATAAAATTGTGGTAGTTACTAAACTTATCCCATATTTTCCCATGTGATAGTCGATTAAGTGATGTTCTAAAGAGAAAACGACTGCCAAAACGAGGGCCAAGAAGGCCAAAGTATTCACCTCCAAGAGATGATGACAAAGTAGACAATCAAGGTAATTTCTTTGATGGGGAGGTAAAGGGGAGATGGTAGCAGTTAAAGAACGTACTTTGTTAAAACTGCTGATAGTTCAAGGTCTCCTGAATACCCGATTCTTTTGGCTAATCTGTTAAGAATGGGAATCCTAAAATTTAGGTTTTTTTTTTAATCAATTACTCTAAAATGATTTAACTATCATTCTCTCTTCTTTCCATAGCTAAAAGCCCCACTACTACTCAGTCACCTAAATCTTCTTTCCTGGCAAGCTTGAATCCAAAAACATGGGGAAGGTTAAGTGCACAGTCCAACAGCAGCATTGAACCAACACGAGCTGCGGGAGTGAGTGGCCTTGCCAGGGCCGCCTCAAAGGACACCATCTCTAACAATAGGTGAAGTGGGCAAGATCTGTGTTCCATTCTTACAGCAGAAAACACCTCATTTATTGTATGGAAGTGAAACTTCGACCTGACCTTCAGTGTATGCTCAGAAGGGGCAGTTTCAAGGATGCAACAGATTCTCAGTTTTTTCCTTTAATCCTCACCCAAGAACGTTTTCAGTGGTTGGGAGGACATCATAGATGTGGGAGAGAAACATCAATTGGTTCCCTTCCCTACACACCCCGACTGGGGATCGAACCTTACAGCCATTTACTGTATGAGATGGGACAACACTCCAAACATCTGGCCAGGGCAGTGTCAGTTTTTAAACCCTGTATCTGGCCTTGTCCTGAGTTTCAATGTTATGTTTTAAAGCTCCTTTTCACATCTAGCTGCTGGGAGTCATGTATATTCAAAGCCAAACAAATTATGTTCTCCGTAGAGCCTGTTCCTCAGTTACGTTCCAGACATGGGAACACGGATTTGTCTGTGCGCTAGCCTGCACATGCGCACACACTTACCACACCCTTTCTCGCCCCTTCACAAGGGAATTTAGGATTTTACAGTAGAGGCTTTTTAAAAGAGCTTAGAAAACTACCAGCTGAACTGTTTACACCAGTTTATGGCTTTTTAAAATCATTTCTTGAAAATCCTTGAGAACTGTTTGTTGGCTCTGGATATAGTAGACCAATGAGGGTTACTTCCTCTGCAGATAAGAAATTTAAAAATATCAAATGTCATTGGTGGGAAAGCCTCCTTTTACTTTGGTTGCTTGGTGGTGGTTTTTATGAATTTCAGTAAGTAAGAACGATAGAGCAAATGTATTTCTGAAGCCATTGGTTATTTGTATTTTAGATAGCCCGGCCTCAGCTATAGTTAATCGTGTACTTGTGACTGGTCTCTACTTGCAGCTCTCTAGGGAGGACAGGTAAGGGAAAGTGCAGACATACCTAGGAAATTGCTACCTTATACAGTACCAAGAAGCTGGAACTTTTGTTTACTCTTCATGCATAACCTGAGATGCATTTTAAGCATATGTGCATTTCTCTAGGGACATCTTAGCCCATTTTCATACTGAACCTTAATTTATCTAAGATGGAGTCTGAATTTATTAGTCTAGAAACATAGGCCAAAAAAAAAGCTTTACATGTAGCAGTTACTTGCCTTTGATCATAACTTATCATTGAAATTCTTTTTATTTACACTGAGACTTTAACATCTTTTTTCTCTTCTTACAGAGAAAAAATTAAAGGTTGGATTAAGGAGCAGGCACATAAATTTGTTGAGCGTTATTTCAGTTCTGAGAATATGGATGGAAGCAACCCTGCACTGAATGTTCTACAGAGACTTTGTGCTGCAACTGAACAACTCAACCTCCAGGTAGCATGTCTGGTGCATCTTTCTGGTCCTGCTTCAATATCTTCCAGCATTCCCTGTCTTGTTGTTGTTTTCTCGATGCAACTTTCCATTGATTTAACTCTTGCACAGAGCTGTCTTAGCCAGATTATGTGCTTTTTTGTTGTTTTTTAAACACTGATGTTTCTTTAATTTCTCCCTTGACTTTCATGCTTCATCATTTTATCATTAGTGTGCAAGAAATCTCATCTTTGACCTTCTTTCCTTAATATTTCATATTTCTTACCAAATGTGAAGAGATTTCAGAAATGTCTTAAATCCTCTTTAACTACTTGTATTAGACTTGATAGGACCTTCCTTAACGCTTCTCAACCTAGGTTCTAGTAGTAGTGAGATAGCCTTTTATATTTCATCTGATTCTTCATTTTTACATTTTTGCTGTACTTTGAGCAATTTGAGTGGTACATGCTTTTCAAGTAATTGTCCATTTCCATTTCATTCAGATTTTAAATTAATTTTAAAGCTATACCTTGTATTCTTGTACCTTTTCATGCTGATATTACAGCTCTTTATTTCTTAGTTTTTATTCTCATTTAGTTGAATTGTGAAGTTTTTTCTTTATGAACATTTTTGTTACGAATATTTAATATTCTGTGAATGTATGTGTAAGGTCCTATTTCCCAAGGATCTACCAAGAATGCACTATGCCCATCCCTTTTTAATAAACGTATTGAAAATGCATTCAGTTTCATTTGGTAGAATATAAATTATACATTCCATCGGGCTGTTGAAATTAATATAAAAATAATTTTCCTAACTCTTTCAGGTGGATGGTGGAGCTGAGTGCCTTGTAGAAATCCGTAGCATAGTCTCAGAGTCAGATGTTTCATCATTTGAAATCCAACATAGTGGGTTTGTGAAGCAGCTGTTGCTGTATTTGACTTCTAAAAGTGAAAAGGATGCTGTTACCAGAGATACCAGATTGAAGAGATTTCTTCATGTGTTTTTTTCATCTCCAGTAAGTTTTGTGATGTTTGTGTGTCTTTATTGCAAGATTTATTGTTCACTAATGTGTATCTTTTTATCCCAGGAGTAATTTCTAGTAAGTTTTAGTAAAGATACTGAGGTTGTGTTTCTAGCTTGCTTATACATAGATGAAGTCCTTGGGTATTTTTTATATAAAGTAAACAGTAAAACTAATGGCGATTTAATGACACCAGTGCCAAAGTTTCTATGATTAGTGTATCTTGAGTCTTTGTTTTTCTTCAAGGCAACTCGTGTGTGTGTGTGTGTGTGTGTGTGTGTGTAAGACAATCGACATAGTGTAGCTATAACCATAAGATAAGAGTAAACATACATATTTTCATTTTGTGTGAAAACATAGCAAATGATTCTAAATGTAGAATGGGGTTACAGTCCAATAAATCCATTTTAAATTGAAAATCTCAAGTCAAAAAAACCATTTAACACATCATAGCTTCACCTACCGAACATCATAGTTAGCCTAACCTACCTTAACTGTGCTCAGAACACACTATCCCCCAAATGCTGGCAACACAGTGCACTGGAGAGTCAGTTGTTGACCCTGTGATCCTGCTGGGTGCCTCAGCTGGCTGTGAATGCCCAGCCCCACCAGAGAGTATTATGTACCACCTGTGGCTGCTCTGGGGAAAGATCACATTCGAAATGTGGTTTCTACCCCATGCCTGTCACTGGTGATGATGCCATGCACCATCCTAAAGTCCAAAAATTGTAATGAGTCAACCCACCTTAATTTGGGGACTGTCTGTACTAATCATTCCATTCAGAAATGCTTAGTCACATTTACAATGCACATTACAAGGCCAGAATTCAGAGTAATTTCCCTTTATTATGTTCAGTGGCTCAAAGAAAGAGAATAATTACTCTTGGACACTTGATTTTACACTGCTTTAAGACAAGCCATCTCTAGGGAATCTCTCCCTGGCTCATGTGTGTAATATGGCCAAGGATAACTTACTTGTGTGTTAGTGAAAGGACCTCACCACGCCTTTCCAATGTTTGTGGACCATTCCTTACATTACTTTAATTTGTGGGGCTACCTGGAACAAAGACAGCTATTTACAAAAGAGGCATTAGGTGTGTAGCAATATTGGATATAGTAGTCTCTTATACTTAAGATTATATACAGCTGTCATTTCTTACCTGAAACTCCTCAGCTTTATAGGTTTCGAGGGTTTTACAATGTAGTACATAAACCAGATACAGTACTACCTGATATCCTCAATAGGTTCTAAATATCACTCCATACACATGAGGTATTTTTGCAATAAAACATTAGTATTTCTAATAAATACAGGTAAATAAAGACTGCAGACCGCCTCATGCCCCAGGCAGGCTTTGCCACCAGATGCGCTGTGACCTCAGCCTCTTGGACTTGGAATTATGAGGCTGTTGGCCTGTACGAAAGTGTGTCTATAGTGGAATAATACTTGGAAACACTTCCAACGAGCAGAGTAGATGATTTCCCCTTGTACAACTGCTATTCAAGTTTCTTGTTGAGGAGTGTTTCATTTTCAAGAGGCCTTATTTAGCCTTTTGGTTTATTTCTAACTAGCTTCCTGGAGAAGAGCCTGTAGGAAGAGTAGAACCGGTGGGTAACGCACCTTTGTTGGCATTAGTTCACAAGATGAACAACTGCCTCAGCCAGATGGAGCAGTTTCCCGTCAAAGTGCATGACTTCCCCAGTGGGAATGGGACTGGAGGCAGGTAAGGATCATCGCCTGAGGTGCTCTTGCCCTTGGACAGTGGCAAGAGGTCTGGTAATGTCTCCTCCTTTTGCCTGAAGCACCTTGAGCTATAATGACTGAAGAAACTCCGGTGACCTGTAATGTTTTCCTTAAATTGGCGTACTTGAACGTACAAAAGGTTTTCTTTGAGAAATTTGTAGATATGGAAAATAAAAAATTTACATTCTGTGCAGTAATGTGATTGCATGTATAATGTAAGTCCTTAAAATTTGTGTTGGGTTTTAACAAGTAAGTGTTGATGTTGAAGTTTTGCTGTTTTTATAAAATTTGCTATTTTTTCAGTAGTACAGTAATATTAATAGAACTTGTGAGGTAGCATAGAAAAAAATTACTGTAAGAGTTAATTGTTATGTTTTATATATAGTTATAAACTTCCTAGAATATTTTGACTAGAAGCCTGGAAATTAAGTTAGGTTTTAAAATTCATTTGGTCCTAAAATACACATTATAATATATTTTTAAAACATTGAAAATTTTGGTTGAGTGAAAACAATACACATTGGGTAGATAAAGTGATCAGTGTGGACTAGAATTTTTTTCTACTTTGAAATTTCATGTAGTCTGTCGTATTCAATTTAGATCATTACACTATACTGGAGTATTTTATAATGGGACATTTTCAACTATGCTGAAAAACCATGAAGCTTTTCATTTTAATCCAAATTTATATAATTAGGGATGTTTACATATTGTATGTATCAATATAGTGGAAGATTCTTTCCTATATCCCTGTTTGTGTGCTTTATGGAACCTTACAGATAACTGTATTTGGAGCTTATTCATGTCTTACTTTTGGCAGTACTTTTCTGACATGAGCAGTTAAATGCCCTAGGAGGTTTAGTTTAGACAAGTGTAGCTATGAAACTACCTCATTCAAAAGAATATAGCTAAGTTAGTAGACCTGAAACTATTATAATTTGTGTGCCAATAATTATTTTTTAATACAGCAAAATGAATTTTAAAGATTCGTTTTTAAAGTAATTTTATAGTGGAAATCATTTTGTTATTTTATAATAGCTTTTACTAAATTACTTGAATGGTTGGTAAGTGCTTACTTTATGCTCTAAGAAAAATGCAATTTGTATTAGTTTGCTTTTATTTGAATTCATGTTGATTTAAAAAATAGTAGAATAACTTTTTTTCACAAATTATCTTGAGCTTTTCTCTTAACAGAGGATCGCAGGCTTTAAAATTTTTCAACACACACCAGTTAAAATGCCAGTTACAGAGACATCCAGACTGTGCAAATGTGAAGCAGTGGAAGGGTGGACCTGTCAAGATTGACCCCCTAGCTTTGGTGCAAGCTATTGAGAGATACCTTGTAGTTAGAGGTACTGTTCACAATGTATGTTGTGTGTTTATATGTGTAGTAGGGATGAAATTATATTAAGGAGTATGAATTAGGTCCCTCTTTATTGCTGTTTCTGTTGAAATCTAGCATCAGGCATTTGTGTTTTCATCATTTATTGTATGTGTAAATTCTAGAAATACATTTAACGTAGCAGGGGTTGACTGCTTACTTGAGTGTGAGTTCATTTTTCTTGTTGGAATATAGTAGAAATGACATTTTGTATTTGACATTATTAGCTTTTTCTGCTGTGTAGGTCCAAGTGTTTTTCTAAGACTATGTTAGTTTAAACATATATATAAGCTTTTCTTTGCCATGTAAATTTGCTAGGAGTTTAACAGCCTTCTTGGGGTTCTTAGGGTATGGAAGAGTAAGAGAAGACGATGAAGACAGTGATGATGATGGCTCTGATGAGGAGATAGATGAGTCTCTGGTAAGGTACTGTTCCTACCTTGTTGTCATGTATACTGTTCAGAGCCTACAGCTTAAATAGATTTTGTTTTGCTTTATCCAGGCTGCTCAGTTCTTAAATTCAGGAAACGTAAGACACAGGCTACAGTTTTACATTGGAGAACATTTGCTACCATACAACATGACTGTGTATCAGGCAGTACGGCAGTTCAGTATACAGGCTGAAGATGAAAGGGAATCCACAGATGATGAGAGCAATCCTCTAGGAAGAGCTGGTATTTGGACAAAGACGCATACGATATGGTAAACCTCAAAATGATTTTGTTTTGTTTTTTCATCAACTTTGACAATATTCATGTGTTCTAGAATTTACATTAATGACTGACTTGCATAAGGAGAGGGGACCTTAAATCCTACATTTTGTTATTAAAAGCCACTTCAAATACTTTATCTTATATGTGAGCATGCATGGGTACACATGTGGTTTTTTCCCTTCCTCATTAAGTCTGCTAGATAGAAAACGTATTCCTGGGTATAATTATAGTTTATATCTACTTTTCTAGATTCACTTCAGGTCTTTAAGACAAAAATACTTCTAAACTCCATAAATAGGGAGAGAGAGAATAGACCTTAAGAGAGTTCTCTTGATATATCTTTGGTTTGCACTTGGGCATAGTCAAATAATTTGCAAGTTTAAAATCTCCTTTTGTTTTACTTACATCCGTATAATTTTAGGTACAAACCTGTGAGAGAGGATGAAGAAAGTAATAAAGATTGTGTTGGTGGTAAAAGAGGAAGGGCCCAAACAGCTCCAACAAAAACTTCCCCCAGAAATGCAAAAAAGCATGATGAGTTGTGGCATGGTGAGTTACACGTGAAGGGAGAAACCAGTTGCTCTGGGCCAGTGTCTTCCTGTCTTCGTGGGTTTAAAGGAGTGAGCTACCTGTATCTAGTAGTGTGATCTTTGAGTACAATTTAGAGAAGAATGAAATGACTATGAACATTTGACTGCTTTTAATTGAACCATTGGCTTTGAAGCCTAGAAAATGAAAAATTGAGTTATCTACACAATTTAATTTGGAAGGAAAATTGGGGAAAACTCATTCTTTTCATGAAGAACTCCTGTCTGCATTAAAGCTTAAAAAATTCCTTAACATATTCACTAAAGAAGAGACTGGTCATTGGCAGGTTGGCCTTTTAATTTTAATTGTCATTCATTATGCTAGTATAATCTAATGATGCAAAGAAATAAATGACTTTGCCAGGTAGTATAATGACCAACAGAGTGTGTCACAGCCTCCCCTGCATGACTTTTCCTTGGCAGCACTTTCTTCTACTCTAACGTTGCTGGTGTCCTGCTTCTCTTTTTATATCGTTTTAAGAACACCTTAGCATTCATCTGCCTTACCCTTCCATGGGGGCTCCCTCTCTCTGTCAGGGGTTTCCTAACACTGGTGTCAGTTGATGACATTTTCTCTGTCCACAGAAATAAGAGCAGTATAGCAATTTTTCCTCATAAGCTGAGTTTGTTTTTAAAAGGGTCTTTAGGTCCTAACTGGTGTGGCTTAGTGGATTAAGCCACCAACCTGAGAACCCAAGGGTCGCTGGTTCAATTCCCAGCCAGGACACATAACCAGGTTGCAAACCAGGTCTCCAGTCAGGTTCCCAGCTGGAGGCAGGTGAAAGGCAACCATACATGGATATCTCTCCCTCTCTGCCTCTCTGCCTCTCTCCCTTCTCCCTGCTCTAAAAATAATGAATAAATCTTTAAAACATTAACATAAAGGGTCTTTATTTTGAAATGTTTGCTTTTTGTGTTTTTATTGTTAAAAAATTGTCCTTTTATGTAGTGGTAGTGTTGAGGTTTTTCTTTCTTTTTCCTCAGTAAAAATAAATGGCAGGAATTTCCATGCCTTATTTATTTTTATTTTTATGCTATTACTTGGTGAAATCTTAAGAACAAAGGAATTGCAACTCCTATTTGGAAAGATCAAAGTTTATCCTGTCCTAAGTCTTGGATTAAATAAGTCCCTTTTATCAGATTTACAATTTTGGAATATTTGCCTGTTGAATATAAAATATACAGGAAATTTCTCTAACAGTAAATTTAAACATTTTGTTTTTACTACTCTCTTGTTTTATTGTTAGCTGTTATTCCTGGTATAAAGGGAGAAATACAAACAAATCAGTTTTTCTCCTTTATACTGTTAATTTGGGTATAGGAGGGAATGTATAAATTTTATAAGCCTAGATGATCTGTGTACAAGATAAAATATGTTCAAGCTATCAATACTCCGCTAATAGATACAAGCCTTAAATCTTAACAACTAATAGTTACTGTTTTAGGCATCATAAAATGACCCTGGCTCCATTGGCTTGGCATTTCTAACTTTGATCAACATTTAACTTTGATCTCTTGCTTTCTAGATGGAGTGTGCCCATCAGTATCAAATCCTTTAGAAGTTTACCTCATAACCACACCACCTGAAAATATCACTTTTGAAGACCCATCATTAGATGTGATTCTTCTTTTAAGAGTTTTACATGCCATCAGTCGATACTGGTATTACTTATATGATGTAAGTAATGTTGAAGTTTTCTGTGATGTGTTAATCATTTCATGTTGTCTCCTAGTTTCTGTCTAGTGATTTTTATGAATTTCCTGTTCTACTAGAGACAGAAACAGTGACTCGGCTAATGCAAGGCTCCTGGCCAGGTGAAGTACATAAAATGTACTCATCAGAGGAAACTTCTCCCCCTTTTCTCCTGGCCTGGTTTTTGGTTTCATTCTCTTGGCAGACTTGTAAAATATTCTGTAGCTGTAAATTTATTCAATTAAGCTGCAACAAAAAATTGGTTATATTTAAAATTGTTTAGGTACGTTTAACCCAAAGTTTGTCTAAGTTAAGGTTTACATTAAAGAACTGGGCGCAAGTTGAATATGGCCTTTGATACTTACATAGTGTAGGGAAGAAGAAAGGAGTGCCTTGCATTAAACATGAGTTTCCATGTCAGTGGTTAAGCCAGCATCTGTGGCGTGTAGGGGTTGGGGTGTTTCTGCCTTGCATTGTAGAAGTTGTCATTTGGGTTGGGACATACGGATGAGAGGTTTTATATTGTATTTTGGAAACCAGGTGAAATCTAGGCACTTTCTATGCATATTTGGGAATAAAGGAAAGAGATAGTGATTATAATCCTGATGTTTTACTACATGTAGCATTTTTGTTTAACATTTCACAGAATGCAATGTGCAAGGAGATTATTCCAACTAGTGAATTTAATAACAGTAAGTTGACAGCAAAAGCAAATAGACAGCTGCAAGATCCTTTAGTAATCATGACAGGAAACATCCCAACATGGCTTACTGAACTAGGAAAAACCTGGTAAGACTTTCACTTCTGTAACGGTGGCTTTGGGAGTGTTATCATTGTGTTGGGCTTCATATATTTTGTTAACAAAAACATAGTGAACCTGTTTAAGTGTGTTTAGAGCCCTGGCTGGTGTGACTCAGTGGAGTGAGTGCCACCCTACACACCAGAGGGTTGTGGTTCCATTCCTGGTCAGGGCACATGCCTGGGTTGTGGGCCTGTGAGAGGCAACCACACATTGATATTTTTTCTCCCTCTCTTTTTTCTCCCTTTTCTTCTCTCTGGAAATAAATAAATGCATTTACTATCCTCATATTTGATCACACCTTGCTTAATAGTGTGACGTTAGCCAAACAGACTAGGGAAGCTGGGGCCAGCACTAGATCTACGTGACCATGTATGCCTGTCTATATGATATGAAATAGGCAAGTACACAGGATAGCCGAGGAGATTCCAGTCATCTGCCACAATAAAATCAGGTTCCAAAGGTGGAGTTGAGTGATTCTCTGAGATTGCTTGGGTCCAGGGCTGTATTCTTGGAGACAGAAGAATTGCACTGATCAATAGAGTAGCCACTTGATTAATTACATCTAGATTAATTAAAATTAAGTTAGAAATAGAGTTTTTTTAGTCACACTAGCCACATGCTCACAGGGCTACCTGTATTGGACACAAATCGATAATGAACATTCAGATCATTATAGGAAGTGCTCCTGGCAGCTCTGTGTCAAGAACTACTAAGATCATGCATCAAGAGGCAGTAAAACGCCTGTTACTGCAGGGTTTGTTCTTTGAAAAGCAGAAGCTGCCTTTCTACCTTTGAGTGACTTACAAATGCCAAAGCTAAGGGGAGAATCATGAGTAGAACCAGGACTTGTGTCCATATGGAACCGGGGGGTGGGTTGGTAGCCCCATGAAGTGGTAATCAGATAATAAAATTTAGTGTTCACCAGTCATGTCATACTTCCTAAAGGTCTTTGGTTAGACTAAAGATGATCTTGGACAGATTTGATTTCAAATGTAGCATTGTAATGTTTGAATATCAGATTTCACAATGAAAAGCTACTTAATACATTATTACTTACCACTTACAAATTCTGTGTAAAAATTATGAAGATACTTCGAAATTAGTTTGCCTAGACTTTTTATTGGTTCTATTTATAATTGCTCTGTATCATATCAAAAGATGTTTCTAATTCAGATAATAAACATACTGCATTTTTTTACAGCCCATTTTTCTTCCCTTTTGATACCCGGCAAATGCTTTTTTATGTAACTGCGTTTGATCGGGACCGAGCAATGCAAAGATTACTTGATACCAACCCAGAAATCAACCAGTCGGATTCTCAAGATAGCAGAGTTGCACCTAGATTGGATAGAAAAAAAGTAAGTTTCTCCCCCAAATTTTTAAAGATAAATCTAACTGAGCCTTCAAGATAATAGGAAAACTAAAAACGTGATGTTATGCCTATTAGCTTTACAGCCGCACCTCATTTACAGTCATCTCTTTGCTGATCTTCTTTAAAATCACATTTTAGCCGTATTTTCCTACCAGTCTCTTGGCACCTGGGCTATCTACGATTCTTCCTCATTCTTCAGTGAGAGTTCTTTTTCCCAATTTCTGTAATTTCTACGTTTCTTCCTCTTCTTTTGTTTTTTAATGTTGTGGTTTTCGTAACTCATTCCAGGAAAAAGAATCTTGTCTTACCAAGGCTTCCCTCCTTTCTAAATTAGTTACACAGGCAAAGCCTCCCTTTTATAATTGATCTCGTGCAGAGTTCATCAGACCTACTTTATTCCCTTAGCAAATTACTCTAATTAGAAGAGACAGAAACAAATCCTTGATACATTTCATGATTGTAGACCTGCTGACTCATCTTCCTGTGCTTCATTATTCCTGAGAACCAGTCCTATACTTTTGCCTCTATACTACCCTTAACTTACAACTTCCCTCTTCTGCCTCTTTCTTGTTCAAGATTCTTACTCACACGTCTTCTCCAGGTCCTGGCTGGTGTGGCTCAGTGGATTGAGCACCAGCCTGCGAACCCAGCAGTCAGGGCACATACCCAGGTTGCAAGCCAGGTCTCCAGCCAGTTCCTCAGCTGGAGGCAGGTGGGAGGCAACCACACATTGATGTTTCTCTTTGTTTCTTCCTCCCTCCCTTCCCCTCTTTCTTAAAATAATGAAAATGTTTTTAAAAATTAAGTTTAAAAAAATTATTTTTAAAAATAAATAATTTTTTTCTCCAAAAGTTTCATAAAAGCCTTTAGTAACAACAAAAAGGAGTGGAAGGAAAGAGAAGCAAAACAAAATTTAAAATGTACTTACAAAACAACACAAAACCCTCACCATCTTGATATCTATGTCATTAGGTTTCCATAAACAGTGCTGTTGGTAGGATTTGGAGGTCTCGCAAGACCTTTCTCATGCCCACGAATCTCAGTAGGTGTTTGCAGTAGTGCATGTAGGGTCTCTGCAGGTCAGAGCCAAAAGGTTTTTGGCTCACCTGTCGTCTCCATTCCTGTCTGTTCATCATCTGCCTGTAAGTGTACCTGGGGGATTTCCTCGAAGCTGCAGCCCCACATGGCTTTGAAGACCTTCGGTAAAGCTTCAGAAATTCATTCTTCTGCATCTTGAATATCCTGAACTTGCCATGAGTTCAAGGTAATAACTACACATATCTAGCTTTTCTTTATGTACGGCAGGACGCTTTCAATGCGTGTCATAGCAGTGCAGCTTCTTCTTAACCTTCTGTCAGGTATGCTTTCTAAACTAAGTAATTTTTTAGCAATTGAGGTTTGGTTTTTTTGCACTTCAAGCAACACAGCCTGTTTATTAAAGTGCAGCGTGAGCTTCGTTTCCTCACGTCTGTACTTTATTTTATATTTTATAGCGCACTGTGAACAGAGAGGAGCTGCTGAAGCAAGCGGAGTCTGTGATGCAGGATCTGGGCAGCTCGAGGGCCATGTTAGAGATCCAGTATGAAAACGAGGTGAGCTTCTGCACGTGTGGGCGGTGTCGGTGTGATTCGCACCCTTGGTAAAATGGCAACAAAGTGTCTCGTCCTGGGACAGTTGGGAAATTTGTTCTAAGTGATTCATTTTTTGAAGTTAGATTGTGTAATAATTTTTTTCCTGCCATAAGAATAAATGTTTGTGTAATCTTTAGTTGATAAAGTCAAAGGCTGTTTTAAACAACTTTCAAAATGTTTGAGCTGTATTTGTCAGAACTAGGTTTACTGAGATACAACTTATGTGTGATAAATGCATACTTTTAAGATGTGCAGTTGTAAGAGTTGACAAATATGTAGTCTAATCACTACCGCATCGAGATGAAACCGTGTCATCACCACAAAACGTTCTCTTAGACCGCTTCGCAGTCAGTGCCTTCCCTCCATCCCCTCAGTCCCTGGCAGTCATTGATCTGCTTTCTGTTCTTACGGTTTTGTCATTTTTTACCGTATCAGAATAAATGGAATCATAGAGTGCGTAACCATTTGTGTTACTCTCACTATGATGCTTTTGAGATTCATCCATGTTGTTGTGCACTTTCAGTGCGAGTAGTAGTAGACCATTCTATCAGACCAGCTGGTGCATATTTGTTTCCAGTGTGTAACTTCAGGATATGCTACTATGAACATTGGTATACACGTCTTTATGGGGACGTCTGTTTTTGATTTCATTTCTTTTAAGTATATACTTTAGGATTGAATTGCTAAGGCATTTGGTAAACTGTTTTCCATAGCAACTACCCCATTTTTTATTCTCACCAGTAATGTAGTCTGTGAGTTTCAGTCACTTTACATGCCCACTAGGATTTAGTGAAGTCAGTCTTTTTAATTTCAGTTACTTTGGTGGGGGGCTATAGTTGTACTTTACTAGGGTTTTAATTTGCGTTTCTCTGATGATTAGTAATATTGATTTATTAGTAAAATAAATGTATTTTGCCATTTTTTTCTTTTCTGGCTTGGGTGTTTTAGCTCTGAAAAATGTTTCCCTCTTCCATGGTCTCAGAGTTTTTTCTCACGTATTTTATGGGTTTTAGCTCTTCAACTTAGGTCTAAGTTAATTTTTTTTTTTTTTTTTTTTTTAGTTCATCTTTTACATACGGTGTGAAGAACTAAGGTTCTTTATATTGTTTTCCTGAACATGGGCTATTCAATTTTTCAAGCATCATTTTTTGAAGGAAAAAAACCCCCTGTACTTTTCCTTATTGAATTACCATGGCACCTTTGTTGAAAATCAGTTATTTATGAATATTTGGACCTGCCTCTGGATTTTCTGTTCATTTTGGTTAATCTGTATACTCTGAATACTGTAGCTTCATAGTTAGTGTGAATATTTCAACTTGGTTTTTCTTTTTCAAAGTTGTTTTGGTTAAATTTTCAATCCCTTGTAATTCTCTGTAAATTTTAGAATCAGTTTGTCAATGTCTACAAAATGCCTCACAAGATACTGATTGGGATCATGTTGAATCTTGATTTTGGGAGAGCATTGATATTTACAGTGTTGGGTCTTCCAATTATTCATGAAATAGTATAGCCTTTCAGTTAGGTCTTTTTAAATTTCTCTTAGTGCGCTTTATAAAAAATCTAAGGTCCATTATGCGTGTATCTTGTTAAATTTCTCCCCAAATACTTTGTTCTTTGATGGTGTTGAAAGTGATACTGTTCTTTCATTTCAATTTCCAATTACTGTTCGTTTATAGAAATACAGTTGATTTTTTAAAATGACATTGTGTTTCGTAGCCTTGGTAAACTTAATTATTGGTTCTAATAACTTTCTAATACATCATCTAGGATAATTGTAGACTTGGGGCTTGGGAAAATTTTCTTGTAAAGTGGGGTATACAGTAAATATTTCAGGCTTCGTGGGCTATATAGGCTTCATGATAACTACTCACTTGTGCCTTGGTAATGTGAAATGTGAACGTGGCCTTAGACAACGCATAGGTGTTCGGGCATAGTTATGTTCCGGTAAAAGTTTATTTATAGCCATGACATTTGAAGTTTGTATAATTTTCATACATTGTGAAATGCTACTCCAGATTATTTTCAGCCATCTAATATTGTAAAAACCATTCTCTGCCTGCAGAGCATATAAAACAGTCAGTGGGCCGGAGCTATAGCTTGCTTGCTCACCCATGTCATCTGTGAAAATGTTTTCTTTCTCTTAGTCTTTGTCTTTTAGTTCCTTTGAGATGCTTTTAAACGGCCGGTACAGTACACTAAAATGATCAAACAATGATTTTTCTGTATATTTTAAGTCTGAAGTACTAAGTCTCAGTAATACTTTTCTCCCTCTTTCCCTTAATTTCTTAAGTGCTTTGGGACTTCTGAAACTCTTGTGGACATAAAATTGTCAAACCTTCCGTTATACTGATGGATTATTTATAGTAGCCAACAGCTCTGCCCCTCAGTTGTCCTATCTATAAATGTGGGTTATAGAAGAATTTTAACAGTTGTGACTAGGTTTATATTACGAAATACTAGAATAGTGCCTAGCCAGTGGTAACTACTGTATGGTACTTAACTGTACTACCTTCACTACTATCTAAAATTATTACAAGTAATTTTAGTCATGACTTTGATTTTGCATTTATTTTTTCCTCATTCAGACTTTGAAAAGTTAACTTAAGAATATCCAGAAACGTGTAGTGGGGTAAACAGCGGGCAGGTCCCAGTCCCCAGCAGTGGCGGCTGCAACTTTCCAGAGTATGAGGTTCCCGAGATAAACACGCGTGTTTTCCACATGGGCGCCTTCGGGGAGATGTGGCGTGCCCGGCTGCGTGGGCGAGGGGATATGTCGCTGAAGGAGCCGCAGGCACGCGTGCTGCTGGGGGGAGGAGAAGTCGCCGACTCCGGCTGGGAGGATGCCGCCGTTGCGGGGGATCTGGGCTGCAGTCTGGAGGCCGCAGCCGAGCTGAGGGCAATTTGCGGCCTTGATAAACTGAATTGCTTTGAGGAAGATGAAGACCCAGAAGTCATCCCAGAGAATACTGACCTAGTGACTTTGGGGGTTAGAAAGAGGCGTTTGGAACATCGGGAAGAAACAATAACGATAGATCGAGTCTGCAGACAAGAAACATTTGCGTATGAGATGGAATCACATGCCATGGGGAAAAAGCCTGGAAATCCAGCAGACATGATTGAAGAAGGGGAGCTTATCTTATCTGTGAATATCTTGTACCCTGTTATATTTCATAAGCACAAAGAACATAAACCATACCAGACAATGCTGGTATTGGGCAGTCAGAAGCTCACAGAACTAAGGGATTCAATATGCTGTGTCAGTGATCTCCAGATTGGTGGGGAATTCAGCTGTACTCCTGACCAAGCCCCTGAGCACATCAGCAAAGACCTATACAAGTCAGCCTTCTTTTATTTTGAAGGAACATTTTACAATGATAAAAGATACCCCGAGTGCAGAGATTTGAGCAGAACTATCATTGAGTGGTCAGAGTCCCATGATAGAGGCTATGGAAAGTTTCAGGCTGCAAAAATGGAAGATTTCACCTTCAATGACTTACATATTAAACTGGGTTTTCCTTACTTATATTGTCACCAGGGAGACTGTGAACATGTGATTGTCATTACTGACATAAGGCTTGTGCATCATGATGACTGCTTGGATAGGACACTTTATCCCCTTCTTATCAAGAAGCATTGGCTATGGACCAGAAAATGTTTTGTCTGTAAAATGTACACAGCCAGATGGGTGACGAACAATGACAGTTTTGCACCAGACGACCCATGTTTCTTTTGTGATGTTTGCTTCCGAATGCTCCACTATGATTCAGAAGGCAACAAACTAGGGGAATTCCTCGCTTATCCTTATGTTGATCCTGGAACCTTTAATTAATAACAAAAAGTGTGCTCTTGCAGGAACAGGATCAACCTAAACAATCAG